>CAHIKZ030003761.1:370000-442500 GCA_903632075.3 Acanthosepion pharaonis | reverse complement strand
ACATGTTCAGGAGTAAAGTCAGTCTCACCATGTTTTGACCAGTTGCAGGTTGGTGAGACTATTTAACCTGTAGTTGGGATAGATAGCTGTTGAGTTCATTCACCTTTTAACAGCTCTTGCTACTAGGATTCTATTTACCCTCCTCACTTGATCAGAGGCTGAAGGGTCAACATCAATAGTTGCCAACTACTGATGTTTTGAATTCAGAGTTCTCTTTCTCCTAGTGCAGTTGCTATCCAAAGCTATTGGACTCTGTCTGTCCTGTTATTTATCCCTTATCACATCTTTCTCAAGTATATTTGTACATTAGTGAATATAATGAACTTGACTGGTATCCAATCATGGCTCTCTGACTTCTCAGTCCAAGTCGCTATGCATTACTCCATTGTGCCTTGATTATAAATCTAAAGTATAAATGTAAATCATAAATCATGTCTAATGATTAAACCTGTTTGTTGGATTTGCCCAAATTTTGATGCAAGTCTTCATTTAGAATATATTTTCTAAATATCAGTCATTTTATCAATTAGTTGCAAGGTTACCTCTCACTTGAAAGCCCTTGAGTTCTTTTTTTCTTAAAATCAATATTTAATTAATGTACAAGAAGTTTGGTTGAATTTGTTATCATTTCTGTTTTCATTCTCAGTACTGGGGATGATATGAATATTGAAAAATATCAAAATATTTACCTCATTACTTGTAAAGCAATCTAGCATTGATTATATAATATTTGGAGTTATTTAGATCTGGTTAGTTCTAAAATTGTGTTGAAGGTCAAAGTATTAAATCAGCAAATATGTTTTATGTAGTCCTATTTGGTCAATAATGCTAGTCTTAATTTCGGATCACTGATTGTTGGCATGAAGGTATAGCTCAAAGAGTTGAACAGAAATGAATATCTCTGCCTTATGGAGTTTGCTAAGCCTTGGAATTTTTAAAAAAAGTGAGATCATAAAGAATTGTTTGAACTGTTACATAGGCTTGATTTATTTGGGAAAGATATTAGAATAATACAGAATTTATACTAAGAGCAAACCACCTGCATATGGATAGAAAATGAATTCAGTGAATACATAAAAAGCAGAAAAGGGTGTAAGATAAGAATGTGTCTTCTTATCAGACTTATTCAACTTTTACAGTGAGGCAATCCTGAGAGAATGAGAAATCCTCCCAGGTTTTATTATTGGCAGCTACAATCTTAACAACATTACATATTCAGATGACACTGGATTGATAGCAGACAAGAAAGGAAATTACAGAAACTCTTACAGAGGGTAGTAAAGGAAATCAAGAAGAAAGGAGTAAACATTAATTGCAAGAAGATAGAATGATTCTAAGTCAGAGCAATAACTCAAGCTGCAAACTATGAGTTAGACCAAAATCAAGCAAGTACAAAATTTTAAATATTTTGAAAGTGTTTTAGAAGAAGACAGTAAATGTTTCACAAAAATCCAGAGGTACATTGCAATAGCAAAATATGCTTTCCAAAAACGAAGAAAATTGTTATCAGAAAAATCTCACTAGAAACAAAGAAAAGAGTACTGAATTGGTATGGGATATCAGTCTTCCTATATGGCTGTGAATACTGGACAATTTCCTCAAAACTGAAGAAGAGACTTGAAACAACAGAAATGTGTTTCAACAGAAGGATGCTGAGAATACCATGAACTGAACATGTGAGCAACAACAAAGTTTTAGGGAAAACAGAAACAAAAGGACACTTAGAATCAATAAAAGATAGTTGAAATTCCTCAGATACATAATGAGGAAAGATGGCTTGGAGAATTTGATACTCACAAGACATAGTGAAGGCAAGAAAGATAGAGGAAAACAGTGCATAACCTACCTAGCAAGCTTGTGTAAATGTTTGGCGAAACAGGGATTAGGAATAATAGCAAAAAGACAAAGGTTGTGGAGAGCCATGATCACCTGCATATAGAAAAAGAACAACATGATTGTCTTTCTTTTCTTGAGTGGGGAGGTCAATGAGATAGCTTTATTTAATGAGCAAATCTTGATAAAGAAATTTTGCTGTGGCCAACAGTATAGCAGATGTGAGATTGTGGCAGGAGAATCGTTATAATCTGTGGACCGGCTCATATGAGGTTAGATGGAACAAGATATTGTCAATGGCTGAGGTCAATTTGGCTTGCAAGCTACTGTAAACTAGAAAAACTTTGAACAAGTACTATGTTATACAACTGCTTATTAAGCCCTTTGTGAAATCATTAACTTACTAATTAATTAACTAATTGATCCCTATCCCTGATGAAAAGAAGGTGGTTAAACTTGTACAGCCATGTAATCCAAAGAGAAGAATGAAGCTTTGTGCACAGATCCTGCAAAGAATCCATCCCTAAAAAAAGACCACATGATAGACCACCTACAAGATGGGAGGACCAAATCAGAGAATGCCACTTCTAACAATTGAAAGGACTGCTTTGTGTAGACAAGTAACACACAAGGATCTCTTTGAGATTATACTACTAAGTAATGTAAATCTCTTTGTCATTTGCAATGCATTTTCTTAGCAAAATCATTTGCATAGTATTTCTTTAGGAAACTTTTCAATGCATTTCTATCATAAATATATTAGCCATATGTTATACATACAATAGCCATTGTCTGTTAGTAATACTAGTCTGACAAAGGCTTTTTTTTCTTATTTTTGATGGAAAATAGACTGTTCCAAAACTTGCTAAACAAATTTCCTATGTTGCTTGATGTGAAAATATAAGTATGAATAAAAACTTTGATATATTTGTACAATAAATCCTGCTATATGTAAACAAGTGAATTATAAGTGGTTATGTATGTTCATCATTCATCTTTTAACATGCACATTGTATCAACAGATGTACATACACAAACAATGAAACATCTCTCTCTCTCTGTGTCTCTTTATATATATATATATATATTGATATGTTCAAATGTTTGGTTTAATTTCTGGTGAAAATAAAGAGAAAAATTGTCCAACATTTGGATATTTTTTTATTAAGTTGGTCCTAAGTTTTCAGCTCCCATGAGCCATCTTCAGAGTGATTATACAGACATGAAACAAAGATATCCACTGTCAAAGATGATATTTTGTTATTTTGTCATAGAAAATTGATACACAATAAAAATGTCCACTGAATAGCAGACACAAATCATAATGTGTTTCTGTGACATCATACCATATGATAGACCAAAGTATTACAACAGAACCAATGTCAAAATGCAATATAATTTAACTTGATAATTTTGTAATTCTTTATAAATTTTTTAATAAAAATAGTTTTTTAAATTTATATTTATAAAAGGTAAAGAATAAATATTGCATTGTATTTGGTCCACATATTTTTATAATCTTGTAAATAAACATTACTGAGGGAATCAAATGTGTATACAGTAATATTGGTGTCAAGGGAATGACCATCCTTTTGACACACTGATTTTTTTTTATTTTGCAGGCAGAAAGGTTAAACATTGCCAAAATTTTTAATGACAAATAAAAAAAGATTGTATCCTATCTTGTTAGATTTCTTTATACTAAAATGGCTCTAATATTTAGTCAACTACTGCAGGATAAAGTAATGTTATCATGAGATATCAGTGGAGGATCAAAAAATCTGTTTTGTGAACTGGAAGAAGCAATTATGCTAAAGAATTTTATATTTGGACCCTGATTTTTATTTTCATCCTCAGTGCTGACTCTTGGGAACAAGTACCAAATCTATTCCCAATGTTGCCACCTCATCAGCCCTTAATGGAGCTATTTATAGTCAAATTAATTTTTTTCTCATTCATTCAATTTAATTGTGGTGAAGGAGTTTTCAAAAAGGAAAACAATACATTAACCAATTTTTTTCTAATTATCATTTTTTTTTTTATCCCAGATAATCACAAAATCAATATTGCTAATATCACTCATAATGGAAAGCATAATTATGAAGAAAAGAAATGGTTATGGGTGTGGCATAATGGAATCAAGTGCTGGTGGATAGAGGAATTAATAATATGAGTGGGGTACTGAAAAGTTTTCTGCCCAACAAAAATTGGCTTAAAAAATTATGATGCACATTTGGTCAGATTTGTGTAATGTGGTGAGGAATGACTCACCCCACAAAAACTAAAGTAAATTTGCCCACCAGCAGGATTTAAATATATAGCTGGTCACTCATATTTGAGGATACCTGTCTACTAGGGAGGCTAGCTAATCCCTATTGCAGACGCTCGCTCTGGCACATATGTGTTTGCTCAACACCCACAGAGTCTACCTGTAGTTTATACTGCAGCTAAGCTGAGCAGACCTTAGGGTTATCTAGCATGATCAACAATTTTAACAAGGCCAGCATGCTCAAGACCTCAGCCACGATGACTTGTGACTTCATGCTAGCACAACTATCAATGTCCTCCAGGAGTAGCATTTGCCTAATTTCATTCACTTGGGTTAACCCGTGGTATGGTTTTAAGTCACTTTCCAAAGATGCCGCACACTGGGATCAACCCTTCCAGTCTGATGACATCAGGAAGTCTCCTTCCTGATAAATTGACCCTGGTAAGATTCGAACATGAGTCCCATAGTCTAACCATGTGCCTATATATATATATATATATTTTGAATTTGTAGATCTGATGAATTGGATCATATTTACGATTCCAATGGAATAAATAATGACCATGGAATATTAGTGTTTAAGCCTTTTTATTATATATATATATATATATATATATATATATATAAACAAATTTCCACGAGGATAGAATCCAAGTAGAACTCAGTGTCCAGGACAGAGTAATAATATAATAAAAAAAGGCTCAAACACTATGGCAATGGATTTTGATTTATCAATCCGACAGATTTTTATCACTTTAAACATCATTTTTAGTTGATACTTGTATTTGAAAAGATGCTCTATTTATTTATTTATTTATTATTTATATTTATTTATATTTGTCTTCTGGCCTGAAACATTTAAGAAGTCTTATTAGACATACTTTTTAATAAATAAATGGAGTGTCTACTCAAATATGAGCGTCCACTGAAAATGTCATTTAAAGTGATAAAAATCCCTCAGAATGATAATTAAAAATCTATTAGCTTAAAAACTGAACAGCTATAAAAATTTCATGGAATTTTATACAACAACAATTTTGTTTAAAAGCATATTTCAGACTTTGCTTGATTGACAATGTTTGTCTGTAGCCAAGTCAGTTAAGCTATATTGGATCAAACGATGATTTCCCTCACTGAGAGGGATGCATGCGCAAATCCTGATGCATATTTTTCTTTCTTGAATATTCAAGACAAAAATAAAAAAGAAAATTTACTGTTTAATAAATAAACGGAACACCAACCCAGATATGAACATTCACTAAAAATGACGTTTAAGGTGAAAAATATATATATATATAAAGTGAGAGTACATAGATGAGTAAAGCTGGATATACACTACAGTTCAAAAGTTTGGGGTAGCCCTGGTCATTTTTTTTAAATTAAAAGTAGTTGTTTTGTACTTTAAATTAGAGAAAATTATTATACATGGTTAAAAAAAATGATACATGATCTTTTTATTGGAAATTTTATTATGATGAAAAGAAAAAAGCATTATATGATTAAATTTTGCTCACATCAAAATATCCTCCTTTAGCCTCGATTACTGCAGCACAAATCTTTGGCATTTGTTGAAAAAGTTTCTCAACATATGAGTTTGATAATAGGAGGCATGGTGGAGTAGTGAATAGCAGCTTGGATTGAGGAATTGGAGAGCCAAGTTCATATTCATTACATTCACTTACATGCTAATACCCTTGGGTATTAATCCTCTTCTCCCTCCAGCTATGGGTAAATGGCAGGAGAGACTGGGTTCTGTAGCCTTGGATGGCAACTGGTCTGAATTCAAAACCTGCAGAGGGTTGTTTGGGGACTTTGTGGCATGTAGGGTACTAGGTCTGTATTCAGTCCTTCAAAAAGTGTGGTTGGTTCTGCAAAAAGCCTTAATCACTATAATCAAATCATATGTGTTGGTATCTGGCTGTCAGCTCCTAGGAACTGAGCTGCTTGATCCTCATATGTTGAATACAATGGGATAGTCAACCATATATATGTGTGTGAGCAAGAGAAAAAGTTTTGAATATATATTCCGTCAAAGCTGTCTATTTCAGTACAATGAGGAAAGTGCTGCTGTGGAGTTCAAATCCCTGGTAGCAGGAGCCTTCTCTATTGGATTTGGTTAGATTTTGGGAAGTGGGTTGAATCGATATCTTTTCAGCACCCCTTCATGACATCTGTACATGCTGGTGATAGAAAATACATTAGACCATAATTTTGAGGATGCAAGATGTCCACCCATCTTAATTTTTTAATTTTTTTTTTATTTATGTAATTTTATTAGATTTTCAACATTGTTTTCTTAAGTTTGCTACTTTTTTCCAGATTGGAATATGATAGACTAATAGCCACATAAGTTTGATATGGTATCCAGATTCAGCTAATGTAATAGTGTGTCAATTTTCATCATTCTGATTATAAGTCAAAGTGATTGGTATAAAAATTAACTGACTCTGAGTCAGATTATTAAGCATCCTGATTTTCAAAATAGATAAATATTGATTCATGTTTTTTAGAATAGTTTTAGATTCAGTGCTTTCCTGTCTGAAGTCAACATGTTTACTTTTCACTTGTGTGATTATGTGTGCATATATACACACACACAAAAGAACACACATGAGATAAACACCAAAAGTAATGTGCCTACCACTTATGTATTTTGATAGAAACTATAACACGTACTGGGAGCACAATAACAAAAATGAATAAAATTCAACTTCAGCTACAAAATACTATTTTTCTATGCAATAACAATTATTGGATATGCATTTTTTGACAGCAGGACTGTACAGAATATAGCTTGTCACACAATTTGTCAAGGCTGAACTGCATTAGCCACCACCTGTGCTCACATACACTGTTTGGTTTCTGTAAACATTCAGCAAGTGACAATGAATATCAATGGGATCAATTTTTTTCTACATCAAGGATTTCAATGAAAAACCTCCACTTCATATACCCTTTCTTGTGAAATACATTATTTTTCAAAGACAACCACTGTAAAAAGGTAAAAAAAAGATATCAATTATTGACAGGAAGGTTTAACCTCCTACTGCCTTAATACTAACTCCCATCTCTGATACCATGCAGTGACATAATAGAATAAGAGGCAATTATTTTTAGAAGCACATTTGGACAGAGACAAGTTTCCTGGTCATGCTATATATATATATACATATATATTATTCTCTGTGTGTGGGAGTGTATATATATATATATATATATAAAATGTATTGTAAAGCTCTGTTTGAAAAACAGCAATCTAAGATCTCATGAATGAAGCTGAATTTATATATATATATATAAATTTTCAGCTCAATTCTGTGGACAAGACAGATTGGTATAAAATGACAATTGGAAAAAAATCTTAGATTTTGTGGACACGTTTTGTCTTCCGACTTTTTCAAAAAAAAAAATTCCCTTACTATAAAGGTAATTTGCATTAACCAGAAAAAAAGGCTTAGACAGAAGCATCTATCTTTTTAAATTTGTATTTTTTAATGTAACTATAACAAAAAAAACATTTCGATTTCATTTTAGCCTTGAAAAAGTCGGAAGACGAAACACGTTGGCAAAATCTAAGATTTTATTTACAATTGTCATTTTATATCATATATATATATATATATATACACACACACACACACACACACACATATACACACACACACACATATATATATATATATATATATATATAAAATTAATAGATTTTTATTTTTAATGCATCATATTTTTATTACTTAAAACGTTATTTTTAGTGGATATTGTATTTGACTAAAATGTTCTGTTAGGCTTTCCATAGCCAAGTGGTCTTTAAAGTACACCAGATCAGATGGTGATTTCTCCTCCACAGGTGACCACAGGTTTAAATCTTGCCAGAGGGCATATTTTATTCAGGTTTTCTCAAATGTGCAGGCTGGTAGACAAATTAAGCACGGTTTTAAAAAATGGATGTTCTACTCAAATACAGGTATCTACTAAAATAACATTTGAAGTAATATATATATATATATATATATATATATATATATATATATATATATATATATATATATATATATATATATTGGCAGAAAATGTTAATTAAAAAAACCTTGTTATAAATTATAAAAAACATGTTATGTCTGTCATATTTATTAATATTTCTTCTTGTTGGCAGATTCATATCTGTGTTGAAGGTGTGAAGGAACTGTCCACAATTCATCTTCATTTTTGCTTAAGTTTCTGAACTTTTAACTGACTTCAGTCATTATCAAGAAATAAAGCTGACAAACTCCAAAGTTTGTATCTTTGAAATGGTTTTGAATTTAGGGTTTGAATGTTTCTGTTATCATGTGATCATTTCTTATTATTTCTTGAGTTTTGAAACTCATTGAAGAAGAAACAAAAAAAATAATGGATGAGAGAAAATGTTAAAAGGATAATTATGTTAAACTAAAGAAAAAGATATTTTCAAATAATATTAATGGAGGAAGAATGAAGATTTATCGAATAATATTATTATATTGATAAAATTTTCTTTCCAGTTATAAAGAATCAATGCAAATTCTCACTTTTTCAGGTAAAAGAGAATGTAACAGGCGATAACTTCTAAAGAAATTATCTCCTTCATTTTTTTCAGGTTTTTTTTGCTCTTCCCAGATGTAAAAGTTATAACAATAATCTTCTCTTCAATACAAATGGGTTAACTGATTTTTAGGCGACCTTCATAGTTTGAATGATAGCTTACATATGTAAGATCTTTATAAATTTGAAAGAAAAGCTAATTTTATTAAGATGGTAAGAAATCAGTTCCACCTTAGTCTGTTGCATTCACTTGTAAAAGACAAGAATCTTTCTCTCCACTCTGGCTAAGAGTTGGATAGCAAGATAGACTCTCTCTCTCTCCACTCTGGCTAAGAGTTGGATAGCAAGATAGACTCTCTCTCTCCTCTCTGGCTAAGAGTTGGATAGCAAGATAGACTCTCTCTCTCTCTGGCTAAGAGTTGGATAGCAAGATAGACTCTCTCTCTCTCCACTCTGGCTAAGAGTTGGATAGCAAGATAGACTCTCTCTCTCTCTCCTCTGGCTAAGAGTTGGATAGATAGACTCTCTCTCTCTCTCTGGCTAAGAGATAGACTCTCTCTCTCTCTCTCTCCAAGATAGACTCTCTGGCTAAGAGTTGGATAGCAAGATAGACTCTCTCTCTCTCTACTCTGGCTAAGAGTTGGATAGCAAGATAGACTCTCTCTCTCTACTCTGGCTAAGAGTTGGATAGCAAGATAGACTCTCTCTCTCTCTCCCTCTGGCTAAGAGTTGGATAGCAAGATAGACTCTCTCTCTCTCTCCCTCTGGCTAAGAGTTGGATAGCAAGATAGACTCTCTCTCTCTCTCCCTCTGGCTAAGAGTTGATAGCAAGATAGACTCTCTCTCTCTCCTGGCTAAGAGTTGGATAGCAAGATAGACTCTCTCTCTCCACTCTGGCTAAGAGTTGGATAGCAAGATAGACTCTCTCTCTCTCCTCTGGCCAGTTGACAGCAAGATAGACTCTCTCTCTCTCTCCCTCTGGCTAAGAGTTGGATAGCAAGATAGACTCTCTCTCTCTCTCCCCTCTGGCTAAGAGTTGGATAGCAAGATAGACTCTCTCTCTCTCTCCCCTCTGGCTAAGAGTTGGATAGCAAGATAGACTCTCTCTCTCTCCCCCTCTGGCTAAGAGTTGGATAGCAAGATAGACTCTCTCTCTCTCTCTCCCTCTCTCTCCAAGAGTTGGATAGCAAGATAGACTCTCTCTCTCTCTCCCCACTCTGGCTAAGAGTTGGATAGCAAGATAGACTCTCTCTCTCTCTCTCCACTCTGGCTAAGAGTTGGATAGCAAGATAGACTCTCTCTCTCTCTCTCCCCTCTGGCTAAGAGTTGGATAGCAAGATAGACTCTCTCTCTCTACTCTGGCTAAGAGTTGGATAGCAAGATAGACTCTCTCTCTCTCTCCACTCTGGCTAAGAGTTGGATAGCAAGATAGACTCTCTCTCTCTCCCCTCTGGCTAAGAGTTGGATAGCAAGATCTCTCTCTCTCTCTCTCTCCTCTCTGGCTAAAGAGTTGGATAGCAAGATAGACTCTCTCTCTCTCTAAAGAGTTGATAGCAAGATAGACTCTCTCTCTCTCTCCACTCTGGCTAAGAGTTGGATAGCAAGATAGACTCTCTCTCTCTCTCTCCACTCTGGCTAAGAGTTGGATAGCAAGATAGACTCTCTCTCTCTCTCCCCTCTGGCTAAGAGTTGGATAGCAAGATAGACTCTCTCTCTCTCTCTCTGGCTAAGAGTTGGATAGCAAGATAGACTCTCTCTCTCTCTCTCTGGCTAAGGTTGATAGCAAGATAGACTCTCTCTCTCCCCTCTGGCTAAGAGTTGGATAGCAAGATAGACTCTCTCTCTCTCTCCCCTCTGGCTAAGAGTTGGATAGCAAGATAGACTCTCTCTCTCTCTCCCCTCTGGCTAAGAGTTGGATAGCAAGATAGACTCTCTCTCTCTCTCCTCTCTCTCTGGCTAAGAGTTGGATAGCAAGATAGACTCTCTCTCTCCTCCACCTGGCTAAGAGTTGGATAGCAAGATAGACTCTCTCTCTCTCTCTCTGGCTAAGAGTTGGATAGCAAGATAGACTCTCTCTCTCTCTCTGGCTAAAGGTTGGATAGCAAGATAGACTCTCTCTCTCTCTCTCCACCTGGCTAAGAGTTGGATAGCAAGATAGACTCTCTCTCTCTCTCTCCACTCTGGCTAAGAGACTTGGATAAAGATAGCAAGATAGACTCTCTCTCTCTCTCCCCTCTGGCTAAGAGTGGATATAGAAGATAGACTCTCTCTCTCCTCTCTGGCTAAGAGTTGGATAGCAAGATAGACTCTCTCTCTCTCTAAGAGTTGGATAGCAAGATAGACCCTCTCTCTCCCTCTCTGGCTAAGAGTTGGATAACAAGATAGACTCTCTCTCTCTCTCTCCACTCTGGCTAAGAGTTGATATGATAGGCAAGATAGATAGCAATAGACTCTCTCTCTCTCTCCACTCTGGCTAAGAGTTGGATAGCAAGATAGACTCTCTCTCTCTCCCTCTGGCTAAGAGTTGGATAGCAAGATAGACTCTCTCTCTCTCCCTCTCTAAGGTTGGATAGCTAAGAGGTTGGATAGCAAGATATAGACTCTCTCTCTCTCTCCCCTCTGGCTAAGAGTTGGATAGCAAGATAGACTCTCTCTCTCTCTCTCTCCTCTGGCTAAGAGTTGGATAGCAAGATAGACTCTCTCTCTCTCTCTCCTCTCTCTCCACTCTGGCTAAGAGTTGGATAGCAAGATAGACTCTCTCTCTCTCTCTCTGGCTAAGAGTTGGATAGCAAGATAGACTCTCTCTCTCTCTCCCCTCTGGCTAAGAGTTGGATAGCAAGATAGACTCTCTCTCTCTCTCCTAAGAGTTGGCTAAGAGTTGGATAGCAAGATAGACCTCTCTCTCTCTCTCTCCACTCTGGCTAAGAGTTGGATAGCAAGATAGACTCTGGCTCTCTCTCTCTCTCTCTCTGGCTAAGAGTTGGATAGCAAGATTGGATTGATAGCAAGATAGACTCTCTCTCTCTCTCTACCTCTCTCTGGCTAAGAGCGGATAGCAAGATAGACTCTCTCTCTCTCTCCCCTCTGGCTAAGAGTTGGATAGCAAGATAGACTCTCTCTCTCTCTCCCCTCTGGCTAGTCTCTCTCTCTCTCCTCTAGAGTTGGATAGCAAGATAGACTCTCTCTCTCTCCCCTCTGGCTGGGAGTTGGATAGCAAGATAGACTCTCTCTCTCTCTCCTCTGGCTAAGAGTTGGATAGCAAGACAGACTCTCTCTCTCTCTCTCCCTCTGGCTAAGAGTTGACAGCAAGACATATGATAGACTCTCTCTCTCTCTCCCCCTCTGGCTAAGAGTTGGATAGCAAGATAGACTCTCTCTCTCTCCCTCTGGCTAAGAGTTGGATAGCAAGATAGACTCTCTCTCTCTCCTCTGGCTAAGAGTTGGATAGCAAGATAGACTCTCTCTCTCTCTCCACTCTCCCTCTAACTTGGATAGATAGACTGGATTGGATGCAAGATAGACTCTCTCTCTCTCTCTGGCTAAGAGTTGGATATGCATAGATCTCTCTCTCTCTACTCTGCTAAGAGTTGGATAGCAAGATAGACTCTCTCTCTCTCTCCTCTGGCTAAGAGTTGGATGATAGACTCTCTCTCTCTCTCCCCCTCTGGCTAATGGAGGCAAGACTCTCTCTCTCTCCTCTGGCTAAGAGTTGGATAGCAAGATAGACTCTCTCTCTCTCCCTCTCTCTCTACTCTGGCTAAGAGTTGGATAGCAAGATAGACTCTCTCTCTCTCCACTCTGGCTAAGAGTTGGATAGCAAGATAGACTCTCTCTCTCTCTCCACTCTGGCTAAGAGTTGGATATGATAGACTCTCTCTCTCTCTCCCCACTCTGGCTAAGAGTTGGATAGCAAGATAGACTCTCTCTCTCTCCACCTCTGGCTAAGAGTTGGATAGCAAGATAGACTCTCTCTCTCTCTCTCCCACTCTGGCTAAGAGTTGGATAGCAAGATAGACTCTCTCTCTCTCTAAGAGTTGATAGCAAGATAGACTCTCTCTCTCTCTCCACTCTGGCTAAGAGTTGGATAGCAAGATAGACTCTCTCTCTCTCTCCACTCTGGCTGGTTGGATAGCAAGATAGACTCTCTCTCTCTCCTCTCTCCACTCTGGCTAAGAGTTGGATAGCAAGATAGACTCTCTCTCTCTCTCCCCTCTGGCTAAGAGTTGGATAGCAAGATAGACTCTCTCTCTCTCTCCCTCTGGCTAAGAGTTGGATAGCAAGATAGACTCTCTCTCTCTCTCTCACTCTGGCTAAGAGTTGGATAGCATAGACTCTCTCTCTGGCTCAAGATCTCTCTCTCTCTCCTCTGGCTAAGAGTTGGATAGCAAGATAGACTCTCTCTCTCTCTCCTCTGGCTAAGAGTTGGATAGCAAGATAGACTCTCTCTCTCTCTCCCCTCTGGCTAAGAGTTGGATATGTAAGATAGACTCTCTCTCTCTCCCTGGCTAAGAGTTGATAGCTAGACTGGCTAAGAGTTGATAACAAGATAGACTCTCTCTCTCTCTCCACTCTGGCTACAAAGAGTTGGATAGCAAGATAGACTCTCTCTCTCTCTCCACTCTGGCTAAGAGTTGGATAGCAAGATAGACTCTCTCTCTCTCTCCCTCTGTGGCTAAGAGTTGGATAGCAAGACAGACTCTCTCTCTCTCTCCCCTCTGGCTAAGAGTTGATAGCAATAGACTCCCTTTCTCTCTCTCTAAGAGTTGGATAGCAAGATAGACTCTCCTCTCTCTCTCTCCCTCTGGCTAAGAGTTGGATAGCAAGAACCCCTCTCTCTCCCCTCTGGCTAAGATAGACTCTCTCTCTCTCTCCACTCTGGCTAAGAGTTGATAGCAAGATAGACTCTCTCTCTCTCTCCACTTGGCTAAGAGTTGATAGCAAGATAGACTCTCTCTCTCTCTCCCCTCTGGCTAAGAGTTGGATAGCAAGATAGACTCTCTCTCTCTCTCCACTGGCTAAGAGTTGATAGCAAGATAGACTCTCTCTCTCTCCCTCTGGCTAAGAGTTGATAGCAAGATGACTCTCTCTCTCTCTCTCCTCTGGCTAAGAGAGTTGGATAGCAAGATAGACTCTCTCTCTCTCTCCCCTCTGGCTAAGAGTTGATAGCAAGATAGACTCTCTCTCTCTCTCCTGGCTAAGAGTTGGATGTGGAATAGACTCTCTCTCTCTCCACTCTGGCTAAGAGTTGGATAGCAAGATAGACTCTCTCTCTCTCTCCCTCTGGCTACAAAGATAGACTCTCTCTCTCTCTCCCTCTGGCTTTTGTTGGATAGAGTCTCTCTCCCTCTGGCCTAAGAGTTGGATAGCAAGATAGACTCTCTCTCTCCCTCTCCCTCTGGCTGGAAGATAGAATAGACTCTCTCTCTCTCTCCTCTGAAGGTTGGATGTAGCAAGAGTTGGATAAGACTCTCTCTCTCTCACCTCTGGCTAAGAGTTGGATAGCAAGATAGACTCTCTCTCTCTCTCCACTCTGGCTAAGAGGATTGATAGCAAGATAGACTCTCTCTCTCTCCCCCTCTGGCACTCTCTCTCTCTCTCTCCCCTCTGGCTAAGAGTTGGCTAAGAGTCTCTCTCCTCTGGCCTTTGTTGGATAGCAAGATAGACTCTCTCTCTCTCTCCACTCTGGTTGGATGGACCAGTTCTCTCTCTCTCTCTCTCCCCTGTGGCTAAAGTTGGATAACCCAAGATAGACTCTCTCTCTCTTTCTCCCCTCTGGCTAAGAGTTGATAGTTTGGATCTCAAGACTCTTTCTCTCTCCCCTCTGGCCTAAAGGTTGGATAGCATAGGCTAGACTCTCTCTCTCTCCCCTCTGGCTAGGTTGGATAGCAAGATAGACTCTCTCTCTCTCTCCCCTCTGGCTAAGGTTGGATGGCTTGGATAACCAGATAGACTCTCTCTCTCTCCCTCTGGCTGTCGAGTTGGATGTGTAGACTCTCTCTCTCTCTCTCCCTCTGTCTAAGAGTTGGATAGCAAGATAGACTCTCTCTCTCTCTCCCTCTGGCTAGGCTAAAGGTTGGAAGATCTCTCTCTCTCTCCCTCTGGCTAAAGATTGGACTCTCTCTCTCTCTCCCCCTCTGTGGCTAAGAGTTGGATAACAAGATAGACTCTCTCTCTCTCTCCCTCTGGCTAAGGTTGGATAGCAAGATAGACTCTCTCTCTCTCTCTCCCTCTGGCTGTTGGATAAGATAGTTCTCTCTCTCTCTCCACTCTGGCTGTCGATAGCAAGATAGACTCTCTCTCTCTCTCCCCTCCCTAAGGGTTGGATAGCAAGTTTCTCTCTCTCTCTCTCTGGCTAAGAGTTGTCGTTTTGTTCTCTCTCTCCCTCCCTGGCTGTCGCTTTGATTCTAGACTCTCTCTCTCTCTCCCTCCCTCTGTCGGATTGTTCTCTAGACTCTCTCTCTCCCCCTCCCTCTGTCGTTTTGTTAGACTCTCTCTCTCTCTCCCTCTGTCTGTTTGGATTTGGATCTCCTCCCTCTGTCGTTTTGATCTCTCTCTCTCCTCTGTCGTTTTGGATCTCTCTCTAGACTCTCCTCTCCCTCTGTCGTTTGGATCTCTCTCTCTCTCTCTCTCTGTCGTTTTGTTCTCTCTCTTGGATCCCTCCCTCTGTCGTTTTGTTCTCTCTCTCCTCTGGCTCTGTCGATTTGATCTCTCTCTCTCTCTCTCTCCTCTGTCGTTTTGTTGTGAATCTCTCTCTCTCTCTCTCCCTCTGTCGTTTTGTTCTCTCTCTCTCCCTCTGTCGTTTTGTTCTCTCTCTCTCCCTCTGTCGTTTTGCTCTCTCTCTCTCTCCCCTCCCTCTGTTGGATTTGTTCTCTCTCTCTCTCTCCCCTCCCTCTGTCGGTTTGTTCTCTCTCTCTCTCTCTCTCCCTCTGTCGACTTTGTTCTCTCTCCCTCCCTCTGTCTCTCTCTCTCTCTCCTCCTCTGTCGTTTTGTTAACAAGATCTCTCTCTCTCTCCCCCTCTGTCGTTTTGTTCTCTCTCTCTCTCTCCCTCCCTCTGTCGTTTTGTTCTCTCTCTCTCTCTCCCTCCCTCTGTCGTTTTGTTCTCTCTCTCTCTCTCCCTCCCTCTGTCTAAGGTTGGATAGCAAAGATCTCTCTCTCTCTCTCCCTCCCTCTGTCGTTTTGTTCTCTCTCTCTCTCTCCCTCCCTCTGTCTAAGTTTTTGATTCTCTCTCTCTCTCTCTCTCCCTCTGTCGTTTTGGATCTCAAGATAGACTCTCTCTCTCTCTCCACTCTGTCGTTTTGGATCTCTCTCTCTCTCTCCCTCCACTCTGTCGTTTTGTTAGACTCTCTCTCTCCCTCTGGCTGTCATTGGATTCTCTCTAGACTCTCTCTCCTCCCCTCTGGCTGTCGTTTTGATAACAAGATAGACTCTCTCTCCTCTCCTCTGTCGTTTTGGATATCAATAGACTCTCTCTCTCCTCTCTGTCGTTTTGATATAGCAAGATAGACTCTCTCTCTCTCTCCCCTCCCTCTGTCGTTTTGATTCTCTCTCTCTCTCTCTCTCCCTCTGTCTCTTTTGGATTTCTCTCTGTCTCTCTCTCTCCTCTGTCGTTTTGTTCTCTCTCTCTCTCTCTCCTCTGTCTCGTTTGGATCTCAAGATAGACTCTCTCTCTCTCTCTGGCTAAGAGTGGATATGAAGATAGACTCTCTCTCTCTCTGGCTCCCTCTGTCGTTTTGTTCTCTCTCTCTCTCTCCCCTCCCTCTGTCGTTTTGGATCTCTCTCTCTCTCTCTCTCTCCCTCTGTCTAAGAGTTGGATAGCAGATCCTCTCTCTCTCTCTCTCTCCCCCTCTGTCGCAAGATAGACTCTCTCTCTCTGTCTCCTCCCTCTGTCGTTTTGTTCTCTCTCTCTCTCCCCTCCCTCTGTCGTTTTGATTCTCTCTCTCTCTCTCTCTCCTCTGGCTAAGGTTGTTAGCAAATAGACTCTCTCTCTCCTCCCTCTGTCTTTTGTTGGACTCTCTCTCTCTCTCCCTCCCTCTGGCTAAAGGTTGGATAGCAAGATCTCTCTCTCTCTACTCTGGCTAAGTTTTGGATCTCTCTCTCTCTCTCTCTCTCCTCTGGCTGTCGTTTTGTTCTCTCTCTCTCTCTCTCCTCCCCCCTCTGTCTAAGTTTTGTTCTCTCTCTCTCTCCTCCTAAGGTTGTCGTTTTGTTCTCTCTCTCTCTCCACTCTGTCGTTTTGTTGGATAACTCTCTCTCCCTCTGTCTCTCTCTCTCTCTCTCTCCTCCCTCCTCTGTCGGATTGTTCTCTAGACTCTCTCTCTCTCTCCCCTCTGTCGTTTTGTTCAAGATCTCTCTCTCTCTCTCTCCCTCTGGCTAAAGTTTGGATGTTCTAGACTCTCTCTCTCTCCCCCCTCTGTCATTTTGGATGTTCTCTCTCTCTCTCTCCTCTCTCTGTCGTTTTGTTCTCTCTTGGATAACCTCCCTAGACTCTCTCTCTCTCTCTCTCTCTCTCCCTCTGTCGTTTTGTTCTCTCTAGACTCTCTCTCTCCCTCTCTGTCGTTTGGATAGCAAGATCTCTCTCTCTCTCTCTCCCTCTGGCTAAAGTTGGATAGTTCTCTCTCTCTCTCTCTCCCCCCCCTCTGTTGGATTTGTTCTCTCTCTCTCTCTCCCTCTGTCGTTGGATAGTATCTCTCTCTCTCTCTCTCCCTCTGTCGTTTTGTTCAAGATCTCTCTCTCTCCCTCTGTCTAAGTTTAGTTCTCTCTCTCTCTCTCTCTCTCTCTGGCTAAGAGTTGTTCTCTCTCTCTCTCTCCCCTCTGGCTAGGTTGGATTCAAGATAGACTCTCTCTCTCTCCCTGGCTGTCGTTTTGTCTCTCTCTCTCTCTCTCCCCTCTGTCGTTTTGATATCTCTCTCTCTCTCTCCCTCCCTCTGTCTTTTGTTGGATCTCTCTCTCCCTCTCTCTGTCTTTTTGTCTCTCTCTCTCTCTCTGTCATCTCTCTCTCTCTCGTTTTGTTGGATAGCTCTCTCTCTCTCCCTCCCTCTGGCTTTTGTTGGATCTCTCTCTCCTCCCTCTCTCTTTTGTTCTCTCTCTCTCTCTCCCTGGATCTGTCGTTTTTGTTCTCTCTCTCTCTCCCTCCTCTGTCGTTTTGTTCTCTCTCTCTCTCTCTCCCCTCTGTCGTTTTGGATAACAAGATAGACTCTCTCTCTCCCCTCTGTCGTTTTGATCTCAAGATAGACTCTCTCTCTCTCTCTCCCTCTGTCGTTTTGTTCTCTCTCTCTCTCTCTCCCTCCCTCTGTCGTTTTGTTCTCTCTCTCTCTCTCTCTCTCTCCCCTCCTCTTGGATCGTTTTGTTCTCTCTCTCTCTCCCTCCCCCTCTGTCGTTTTGTTCTCTCTCTCTCTCTCTCCTCTGTCGTTTTGTTCTAGACTCTCTCTCTCTCTCCCTCCCTCTGTCATTTTGACTCTCTCTCTCTCCCTCTGGCTGTCGTTTTGTTAGACTCTCTCTCTCTCCCTCTGGGTTGTCGTTTTGTTCTCTCTCTCTCTCCCTCTGTCGTTTTGTTCTCTCTCTCTCTCTCTCCCCCTCTGGCTAAGGATTGGATAGCCTCTGTCGTTTTGTTCTCTCTCTCTCTCTCCCTGGCCCTCTGTTGGATTGTTTCTCTCTCTCTCTCTCCCTCCTCTAAAGTTGGATGTTAGACTCTCTCTCTCTCTCCCCTTGTCATAAAGTTTTGATAGCAAGATAGACTCTCTCTCTCTCCCTCTGGCTCTGGTTGGATGTCTCTCCCTCTCTCTGTCTCTCTCTCTCCTCTAAGTTCTCTCTCTCTCTCTCCCCTCCCCTCTGTCGTTTTGCTCTCTCTCTCTCTCTCCTCTGGCTCTGTTGGATTGTTCTCTCTACTCTCTCTCTCTCTCCCTCTGTCAAGGTTGGATGGCAGATAGACTCTCTCTCTCTCCCCTGGCTAAGAGTTGGATAGCAAGATAGACTCTCTCTCTCTCTCTCCTCTGGCTAAGATTGGATAGCAAAGACTCTCTCTCTCTCTCCCTCTGGCTAAGAGTTGGATAGCAAGTAAACTCTCTCTCTCTCTCCCCTCTGGCTAAGAGTTGGATAGCAAGATAGACTCTCTCTCTCTCTCCCCCTCTCTGGATAGCAAGATAGACTCTCTGTTGGATGAATAGATTTGTTCTCTCTCTCTCTCCCCTCTGGCTCTGAGTTGGATCTCTCTCTAGACTCTCTCTCTCTCCCTCTGGCTAAGTTGGATAGCAAGATAGACTCTCTCTCTCTCCCCTCTGGCTGGTTGGATTTTGTCTCTCTCTCTCTCTCCCTCTGTGGCTAAGAGTTGGATGTGAATAGACTCTCTCTCTCTCTCTCTGGCTAAGTTGGATAGCAAGATAGACTCTCTCTCTCTCTCTCTCCTCTGTCGTTGGATGTTCTCTAGACTCTCTCTCTCTCTCCCTCTGGCTAAGAGTTGGATAACTAGACTCTCTCTCTCCCTCCCTCTGGCTAAAGTTGGATAGCAAGATTGACTCTCTCTCTCTCTCCCTCCCTCTGTCATTTGTTCTCTCTCTCTCTCTCCTCCCTGGCTGTGGCAAGACTCTCTCTCTCTCTCCCTGGCTAAGAGTTGGATAGCAAGATAGACTCTCTCTCTCTCTCTCTCCTCTGTTGGATTGTTTAGACTCTCTCTCTCTCCCTCCCTCTAAGAGTTGGATAGCAAGATAGACTCTCTCTCTCTCCCTCCCCTCTGGCTAAAGTTTGGATCTCAAGATCCCTTGTCTCTCTCTCTCTCTCTGGCTCTGTTGGATTTGTTCTCTCTCTCTCTCTCCCTCTGTCGGTTTGATCTCACTCTCTCTCTCCCTCTGTCTAAGTTGGATATAGCAAGATAGACTCTCTCTCTCTCTCCCTCTGTCGTTTGGTTCTGTAGATAGACTCTCTCTCTCTCTCTCCCTCTCCCTCTGTCGTTTTGTTCTCTCTCTCTCTCTCTCTCTCTCTCACTCTGGCTAAGTCGTTGGTTAGCAAGATAGACTCTCTCTCTCTCTCTCACCTCCCTAAGTCGTTGGATAGCTCTCTAGACTCTCTCTCTCTCCCCTCTGTCTAAGAGTTGGATCTCCTCCCTCTGACTCTCTCTCTCTCCCCCCTCTGTCTAAGAGTTGGATCCCTCTGTAGACTCTCTCTCTCTCCTCTGGCTTTGAGTTGGATCCCTCTCCCTCTGTTAGACTCTCTCTCTCTCCTGGCTGTTGTTTTGCTCTCTCTCTCTCCCTCTGTTTGTTTAACTCTCTCTCTCTCTCTCCCCTCTGGCTTTGAGTTGGATAGCAAGATCTGTTTTTCTCTCTCTCTCCTCTCTGGCTAAAAGTTTTGATTGATCTCTCTCTCTCTCTCTACTCTGGCTCTCTCTTGGATAGCCCTCTGTCATTTTACTCTCTCTCTCTCTCTCTCTCCTAAAGCGTTGGATAGCAAGATAGACTCTCTCTCTCTCTCCCCCCTCTGGCTAAGAGTTGGATAGCAAGATAGACTCTCCCTCTCTCTCCCTCTGGCTAAGAGTTGGATAGCAAGATAGACTCTCTCTCTCTCCACTCTGGCTAAGATAGCAAGATAGACTCTCTCTCTCTCCTCTGGCTAGAGTTGGATAACTCTCTCTCTCTCCCCTCTGGCCAAGAGTTGGATAGCAAGATAGACTCTCTCTCTCTCTCCCCTCTGGCCCTCTGAGTTGGATCTAAGATAAACTCTCTCTCTCTACTCTGTCGTTTGCCTCTTGGATAACAAGATCTCTCTCTCTCTCCCTCTGGCTAAGAGTTGGATAGACTCTCTCTCTCTCCCCTCTGGCTAAGATAGACTCTCTCTCTCTCTCCACTCTCTCTCTCTCTCCCTCTGGCTAAGAGTTGGATAGAAGATAGACTCTCTCTCTCTCTCTCCTCTGGGGAGTTGGATAGCAAGATAGACTCTCTCTCTCTCTCCACTCTGGCTAAGGATTGGATAGCAAGATAGACTCTCTCTCTCTCTCTCCCTCTGGCTAAGAGTTGGATAGCAAGATAGACTCTCTCTCTCTCTCTCTGGCTAAGAGTTGGATAACAAGATAGACTCTCTCTCTCCCCACTCTGGCTAAGGTTGGATAATGAATGACTCTCTCTCTCTCCCCCTCTGGCTAGCAAGATAGACTCTCTCTCTCTACTCTGGCTAAGAGTTGGATAGCAAGATAGACTCTCTCTCTCCCCTCTGGCTAGAGTTGGATACAAGATAGACTCTCTCTCTCTCTACTCTGACTAAGAGTTGGGATAGCAAGATAGACTCTCTCTCTCTCTCCTCTGGCTAAAGGTTGGATGGAATAGACTCTCTCTCTCTCCACCTCTGGCTAAGGTTGGATAGCAAGATAGACTCTCTCTCTCTACTCTGGCTAAGGTTGGATATGAATGATCTCTCTCTCTCCACTCTGGCTAAGTTGGATAGCAAGATAGACTCTCTCTCTACTCTGGCTAGCATAGCAAGATAGACTCTCTCTCTCTCCACTCTGGCTAAAGGTTGGATAACCTCTCTCTCTCTCCTCTGGCTCTCTCTCTCTCTCCTCTGGCTAGAGTTGGATAGCAAGATAGACTCTCTCTCTCTCCCCTCTGGCTAAGGTTGGATATAAGATAGACTCTCTCTCTCTCTCCCTCTGGCTTGGATAGCAAGATAGACTCTCTCTCTCTCTACTCTGGCTAAGAGTTGGATAGCAAGATAGACTCTCTCTCTAGACTCTCTACTCTGGCTAAGAGTTGGATAGCAAGATAGACTCTCTCTCTCTCTCCCTCTGGCTAAGAGTTGGATAGCAAGATAGACTCTCTCTCTCTCCCCTCAAGATGGCTAAAGAGTTGGATAGCAAGATAGACTCTCTCTCTCTCCACTCTGGCTAAGGTTGGATAGCATAGACTCTCTCTCTCTCTCCACTCTGGCTAAGAGTTGGATAAGATAGACTCTCTCTCTCTCTCCTGAGTTGGATAGCAGATCTCTGGCTAAGAGTTGGATAGCAAGATAGACTCTCTCTCTCTCCCCTCTGGCTAAGAGTTGGATAGCAAGATAGACTCTCTCTCTCCTCCCACTCTGGCTAAGATAGATAGACTCTCTCTCTCTCTCCACTCTGGATAAGAGTTGGATAGGCAAGATAGAAGATCTCTCTCTCTCTCTCCACTCTGGCTAAGAGTTGGATAGCAAGATAGACTCTCTCTCTCTCTCCACTCTGGCTAAGAGTTGGATAGCAAGATAGACTCTCTCTCTCTCTCCACTCTGGCTAAGGTTTGGATAGCAAGATAGACTCTCTCTCTCTCCCCTCTGGCTAAGAGTTGGATAGCAAGATAGACTCTCTCTCTCTCTCCCCTCTGGCTAAGATTGGATAACAAGATAGACTCTCTCTCTCTCTCCACTCTGGTTGGAAGAAGATAGACTCTCTCTCTCTCTCCACTCTGGCTAAGGAAGATAACAGATAGAAGATCTCTCTCTCTCTCCACTCTGGCTAAGAGTTGGATAGCAAGATAGACTCTCTCTCCTCCCCTAAGAGTTGGATAGCAAGATAGACTGGCTAAGAGTTGGATAGCAAGATAGACTCTCTCTCTCTCCTCACTCTGGCTAGAGGATAGCAAGATAGCAAGATCTCTCTCTCTCCTCTGGCTAAGGTTGGATAGCAAGATGAACTCTCTCTCTCTCTCTCCTCTCTGGCTAAGATAGTCTCTCTCTCTCTACTCTGGCTAAAGATTTGGATAGCAAGATAGACTCTCTCTCTCTCTAGACTCTCTCTGGCTAAGAGTTGGATAGCAAGATAGACTCTCTCTCTCTCCACTCTGGCTAAGAGTTGGATAACAAGATAGACTCTCTCTCTCTCTCTCCCACTCTGGCTAAGGTTGGATAGCAAGATAAGGCTAAGGTTGGATAGCAAGATAGACTCTCTCTCTCTCACTCTGGCTAAGAGTTGGATAGCAAGATAGACTCTCTCTCTCTCCCCTCTGGCTAAGAGTTGGATAGCAAGATGACTCTCTCTCTCTCTCCACTCTGGCTAAGAGTTGGATAGCAAGATAGACTCTCTCTCTCTCTACTCTCTCCAAGATAGACTCTGGCTACTCTGGCTAGAGTTGGATAGCAAGATAGACTCTCTCTCTCTGGCTCCCTCTCTGGCTAAGAGTTGGATAGCAAGATAGACTCTCTCTCTCTCTCCACTCTGGCTAAGAGTTGGATAGCAAGATAGACTCTCTCTCTCTCTCCACTCTGGCTAAGAGTTGGATAGCAAGATAGACTCTCTCTCTCTCCACTCTGGCTAAGAGTTGGATAGCAAGATAGACTCTCTCTCTCTCTCCACTCTGGCTAGGTTGGATAGCAAGATAGACTCTCTCTCTCTCTCTCCTCTGGCTAAAGTTGGATAGCAAGATAGACTCTCTCTCTCTCTCTCCACTCTGGCTAAGAGTTGGATAGCAAGATAGACTCTCTCTCTCTCCAAGAGTTGGATACTTAGATAGACTCTGGCTAAGAGTTGGATAGCAAGATAGACTCTCTCTCTCTCTCCACTCTGGCTAAAGAGTTGGATAGCAAGATAGACTCTCTCTCTCTCTCCACTCTGGCTAAAGAGTTGGATAGCAAGATAGACTCTCTCTCTCTCTCTCTCTGGCTAGAGTTGGATAGCAAGATTCTCTCTCTCTCCACTCTGGCTAAAGAGTTGGATAGCAAAGATAGACTCTCTCTCTCTCCACTCTGGCTAAGAGTTGGATAGCAAGATAGACTCTCTCTCTCTCTGGCTAAGTTGGATAGCAAGATAGACAAGAGTTGGATAGCAGATAGACTCTCTCTCTCTCTCCCCTCTGGCTAAGAGTTGGATAGCAAGATAGACTCTCTCTCTCTCTCCACTCTGGCTAAAAGTTGGATAGCAAGATAGACTCTCTCTCTCTCTACTCTGGCTAAAGGTTGGATGGCAAGATAAGACTCTCTCTCTCCACTCTGGCTAAGGAGTTGGATAGCAAGATAGACTCTCTCTCTCTCTGCTCTGGCTAAAGAGTTGGATAGCAAGATAGACTCTCTCTCTCTCCACTCTGGCTAAAGTTGGATAGCAAGATAGACTCTCTCTCTCTCTGGCTAAGAGTTGGATAGCAAGATAGACTCTCTCTCTCTCTCCACTCTGGCTAGAGTTGGATAGCAAGATAGACTCTCTCTCTCTCCCACTCTGGCTAAGAGTTGGATAGCAAGATAGACTCTCTCTCTCTCCACTCTGGCTAAGAGTTGGATAGCAAGATAGACTCTCTCTCTCTCTCTCTGGCTAAGGTTGGATAGCAAGATAGACTCTCTCTCTCTCTCTCTCTCTCTGGCTAAGAGTTGGATAGCAAGATAGACTCTCTCTCTCTCTCTCTGGCTAAGAGTTGGATAGCAAGATAGACTCTCTCTCTCTCTCCACTCTGGCTAAGAGTTGGATAGCAAGATAGACTCTCTCTCTCTCTCCACTCTGGCTAAGAGTTGGATAGCAAGATAGACTCTCTCTCTCTACTCTGGCTAAGAGTTGGATAGCAAGATAGACTCTCTCTCTCTCTCCACTCTGGCTAAGAGTTGGATAGCAAGATAGACTCTCTCTCTCTCCACTCTGGCTAAGAGTTGGATAGCAAGATAGACTCTCTCTCTCTCTCCACTCTGGCTAAGGTTGGATAGCAAGATAGACTCTCTCTCTCTCCACTCTGGCTAAGAGTTGGATAGCAAGATAGACTCTCTCTCTCTCCACTCTGGCTAAGAGTTGGATAGCAAGATAGACTCTCTCTCTCTACTCTGGCTAAGATAGCAAGATAGACTCTCTCTCTCTCTCCACTCTGGCTAAGTTGGATAGCAAGATAGACTCTCTCTCTCTCTCCACAAGGTTGGATAAGATAGACTTGGATTGGATAGCAAGATAGACTCTCTCTCTCTCTCCACTCTGGCTAAGTTGGATAACAAGATAAGAGTTGGATAGCAAGATAGACTCTCTCTCTCTCTCTACTCTGGCTAAGAGTTGGATAGCAAGATAGACTCTCTCTCTCTCACTCTGGCTAAGAGTTGGATAGCAAGATAGACTCTCTCTCTCCACTCTGGCTAGTTGGATAGCAAGATAGACTCTCTCTCTCTCCACTCTGGCTAGAGTTGGATAGCAAGATAGACTCTCTCTCTCCCCACTCTGGCTAAGAGTTGGATAACAAGATAGACTCTCTCTCTCTCTCCTCTGGCTAAGAGTTGGATAGCAAGATAGACTCTCTCTCTCTCCACTCTGGCTAAGGTTGGATAACCAAGATAGACTCTCTCTCTCTCTCCTCTGGCTAAAGGATTGGATCTCTCTCACTCTGGCTAGAGTTGGATAGACTCTCTCTCTCTCCCCTCTGGCTAAAGGTTGGATATGGATAGACTCTCTCTCTCTCTCCTCTGGCTAAGGTTGGATAGCAAGATAGACTCTCTCTCTCTCCTCTGGCTAAGAGTTGGATAGCAAGATAGACTCTCTCTCTCTCTCTGCTCTGGCTAAGAGTTGGATAGCAAGAGGCTAAGAGTTGGATAGCAAGATAGACTCTCTCTCTCTCCTCCTGGCTAAGAGTTGGATATAAGATAGACTCTCTCTCTCTCCACTCTGGCTAAGAGTTGGATAGCAAGATAGACTCTCTCTCTCTCCCTCTGGCTAAGGATTTGGATAGCAAGATGGCTCTCTCTCTCTCTCCCACTCCAGAGTTGGATAGCAAGACAGACTCTCTCTCTCTCTCCCACTCTGGCTAAGAGTTGGATAGCAAGATAGACTCTCTCTCTCTCTCCCACTCTGGCTAAGAGTTGGATAGCAAGATAGACTCTCTCTCTCTCCCTCTGGCTAAGAGTTGGATAGCAAGATAGACTCTCTCTCTCTCTCTACTCTGGCTAAAGTTGGATAGCAAGATAGACTCTCTCTCTCTCTCTCCACTGGCTAAGGTTGGATAGCAAGATAGACTCTCTCTCTCTCTCTGGCTAGAGTTGGATAGCAAGATAGACTCTCTCTCTCTCCACTCTGGGCTAAAGAGTTGGATAGCAAGATAGACTCTCTCTCTCTCACTCTGGCTAAGAGTTGGATAGCAAGATAGACTCTCTCTCTCTACTCTGGCTAAGAGTTGGATAGCAAGATAGACTCTCTCTCTCTCTACTCTGGCTAAGAGTTGGATAGCAAGATAGACTCTCTCTCTCTCTACTCTGGCTAAGAGTTGGATAGCAAGATAGACTCTCTCTCTCTCTCTCCACTGGCTAAGAGTTGGATAGCAAGATAGACTCTCTCTCTCTCCACTCTGGCTAAGAGTTGGATAGCAAGATAGACTCTCTCTCTCTCTCTCTCCCTCTGGCTAAGTGTTGGATAGCAAGATAGACTCTCTCTCTCTCTGGCTAAGAGTTGATAGCAAGATAGACTCTCTCTCTCTCTCCACTTGGCTAAGAGTTGGATAGCAAGATAGACTCTCTCTCTCTCTCACTCTGGCTAAGAGTTGGATAGCAAGATAGACTCTCTCTCTCTCCCTCTGGCTAAGAGTTGGATAGCAAGATAGACTCTCTCTCTCTCTCCTCTGGCTAAGAGTTGGATAGCAAGACAGACTCTCTCTCTCTCACTCTGGCTAAGAGTTGGATAGCAAGATAGACTCTCTCTCTCTCCACTAAGCTGTTGATAGGATAAGATAGACTCTCTCTCTCTCCACTCTGGCTAAGAGTTGGATAGCAAGATAGACTCTCTCTCTCTCCACTCTGGCTAAGAGTTGGATAGCAAGATAGACTCTCTCTCTCTCTCCACTCTGGCTAAGAGTTGGATAGCAAGATAGACTCTCTCTCTCTCTCCACTCTGGCTAAGAGTTGGATAGCAAGATAGACTCTCTCTCTCTCTCCACTCTGGCTAAGAGTTGGATAGCAAGATAGACTCTCTCTCTCTCTACTCTGGCTAAGAGTTGGATAGCAAGATAGACTCTCTCTCTCTCTACTCTGGCTAAGAGTTGGATAGCAAGATAGACTCTCTCTCTCCTCCACTCTGGCTAAGAGTTGGATAGCAAGATAGACTCTCTCTCTCTCTAAGAGTTGGATAGCAAGATAGACCACTCTCTCTCTCCACTCTGGCTAAGAGTTGATAGCAATAGACTCTCTCTCTCTCCACTCTGGCTAAGAGTTGGATAGCAAGATAGACTCTCTCTCTCTCCACTCTAAGAGTTGGATAGCAAGATAGACTCTCTCTCCCTCTCCCCCTAAGAGTTGGATATGAAGATAGACTCTCTCTCTCTCTCCTACTCTGGCTAAGAGTTGGATAGCAAGATAGACTCTCTCTCTCTCCACTCTGGCTAAGAGTTGGATAGCAAGATAGACTCTCTCTCTCTACTCTGGCTAAGAGTTGATAGCAAGACAGACTCTCTCTCTCTCTACTAAGAGTTGGATAGCAAGATAGACTCTCTCTCTCTCTCTGGCTAAGAGTTGGATAGCAAGATAGACTGGCTCTCTCTCTCTCTCCACTCTGGCTAAGAGTTGGATAGCAAGATAGACTCTCTCTCTCTCTCCACTCTGGCTAAGAGTTGGATAGCAAGATAGACTCTCTCTCTCTCTCTCCACTCTGGCTAAGAGTTGGATAGCAAGATAGACTCTCTCTCTCTCTCACTCTGGCTAAGAGTTGGATAGCAAGATAGACTCTCTCTCTCTCTCCACTCTGGCTAAGAGTTGGATAGCAAGATAGACTCTCTCTCTCTCTCCACTCTGGCTAAGAGTTGGATAGCAAGATAGACTCTCTCTCTCTCTCTCCACTCTGGCTAAGAGTTGGATAGCAAGATAGACTCTCTCTCTCTCCTCTGGCTAAGAGTTGGATAGCAAGATAGACTCTCTCTCTCTCTCCACTCTGGCTAAGAGTTGGATAGCAAGATAGACTGGCTAAGAGTTGGATAGCAAGATAGACTCTCTCTCTCTCCCACTCCTGGCTAAGAGTTGATAGCAAGATAGACTCTCTCTCTCTCTCTCTGGCTAAGAGTTGGATATGAAGATAGACTCTCTCTCTCTCCACTCTGGCTAAGTTGGATAGCAA
Organism: Acanthosepion pharaonis; assembly: GCA_903632075.3. Taxonomy (NCBI): domain Eukaryota; kingdom Metazoa; phylum Mollusca; class Cephalopoda; order Sepiida; family Sepiidae; genus Acanthosepion; species Acanthosepion pharaonis. The sequence goes on along the minus strand of CAHIKZ030003761.1, from coordinate 414,837 downwards.
GATAGACTCTCTCTCTCTGCTCTGGCTAAGAGTTGGATAGCAAGATAGACTCTCTCTCTCTCACTCTGGCTAAGAGTTGGATAGAAGATAGACTCTCTCTCTCTCTCCCTAGCTGGCTAAGAGTTGGATAGCAAGATAGACTCTCTCTCTCTCTCCCCTCTGGCTAAGAGTTGGATAGCAAGATAGACTCTCTCTCTCTCTCACTCTGGCTAAGAGTTGGATAGCAAGATAGACTCTCTCTCTCTCTCTCCACTCTGGCTAAGAGTTGGATAGCAAGATAGACTCTCTCTCTCTCCACTCTGGCTAAGAGTTGGATAGCAAGATAGACTCTCTCTCTCTCTACTCTGGCTAAGAGTTGGATAGCAAGATAGACTCTCTCTCTCTCTCCACTCTGGCTAAGAGTTGGATAGCAAGATAGACTCTCTCTCTCTCTCCTCTGGCTAAGAGTTGGATAGCAAGATAGACTCTCTCTCTCTCTACTCTGGCTAAGAGTTGGATAGCAAGATAGTTGGATAGCAAGAGTTGGATAGCAAGATAGACTCTCTCTCTCTCTCCACTCTGGCTAAGAGTTGGATAGCAAGATAGACTCTCTCTCTCTCCACTCTGGCTAAGAGTTGGATAGCAAGATAGACTAGGTCTTCATTCCAAGCTATGAAGAAGATAAGAAACTACTTCACTGGCTTTTCCCAAGAATGCATAGCAATTCAGAGAAAATAAAAGAAAATGAATTTTTGCAGAGTATTGAATGACTACACCTTAAAGAGACATGGCATAAAAAAAGAAACAGTGACAAATGGTCTTCCTTTTATTCTTTCTAATTTTTTTAAACTTTTCTCTGTTTTTTTTCAGTAAGATACTATAGCTCAAATTATTTCCAAAGATAAGTATGGCTGACACTTGTATATACCTGTGAAATTGAAGGTGACAACTGTTGAGTGAATAATAGAATTTAGAAATGTAAATCAGTAACAAGTTTTCCACATTTTCTTTCTTTGAATAAATAGTCCAGTTTATCTATTTTTACATATGGATATTTATAAATGGACCAGTGTCAGGCAATATATTGTAACAATATAGGAAAGAACACTGAAGAAATAAAAGATACTCGTCTTGTCAAAAATGAATGCATATTCTGTTAAATCCTTACTATTTTAATGTTTTTACAGAATATATATATTTTCTCAAATTATAATATTCTATTTACCTTTACTTCCAAAGAAGAATCAGCAATATTATCAGTCCTGATCTGGCAGCTAGGCTTCAGTCGCTTTTTCACGACCATAACATTGTCTCTCTGTGTCTTTTCTATAAATACTTTCATAATAATTGTTTGGATGAACTCTTCACTATGGTACCTCACTTTTTTTAATTAAAGAGCAGTACTAGACTGGTATCATGATTTCATCTCAGTTGATCTGGCTAGATGTGTCTGTGAATGCTAACAGTTTCTTTTCTCGCACTTCTCACTTGTGGAACTCCTTTTTAGCGCCATGCTTTCCAGCCAACTTTAATCTGCAAAAATTTAAATGCAATGTCAATCACTGTCTACCATCCACCTGATTACTCTTTTCTCTTCACTCTCATTAGCATTGTTTTTGTTCCTAATTCTTCCATACACGGTGACCCATTGTGGTTTTGCAGCCCTGCACAGGGTGAAACTGATTTTTTAAAAAAAAGCAATGCAATGATAAGCATAGTCAGTTTTTCACTTAATAACAATAGAAAACCGATCTCCCCAAAAGAATTGTATATTAATATAGGTTTACCCATGCTGTTAAAAATGATATCATATATGAAATTGATATTTTAAGGGTGCAGCAGAAATACTTTGCTCATATGTATGTATGTATGTATGTATAGCTGGCCACTCGTATTTGAGGATACCCATCTACTAGGGCGGCTAGCCAATCCCTATTGCAGAAGCTTGCTCAGGCATATATGTGTTTATTCAACACCCACAGAGCCCACCTGAGGTTTATACTGCAACTATGCTAAGCAGACCTTAGTTACAGTTATTGGGAAAGAGCATCTTATCTAGCATGATCAACAATTTGAACAAGGCCAGCACGCTCAAGCCCTCGGCCATGATGACTTGTGACTTCATGCTAGCGCAGCTATCAACGAGCCCAAGGATTCCATCTACCCAATTTCACTCATAAGGTTATGGTTTTCAGGCATTTTCCAAAGGTGCCACACAATAGGATCAACCCCATCCAGTCTGATAACATCCTGACAAATCGACCATGGTGAAATTTGAATCCAGTTCTCATGGTCAGAAAGTGAACATTATAACCATCCAGTTCTCCATGGTCAGAAATATAATGAACATTATAATAACTCCCATATAATGGTAATGCCTCCCATATAATGGTAAGACAGTAATACCTCCCATATAATGGTAAGACATTAGTAATACCTCCCATATAATGGTAAGACATTAGTAATACCTCCCATATAATGGTAAGACATTAGTTACACGGTGCAGCAGAAATACCTTCCACATTTTAAATTCTCACGTGTGTGGAACTAGTGAAGTTAGACAAGTAAAATGGTATCTTCATCTAGCAAAGACCTTACCATTATGTCAGAGGTATATTTTTTTTTTTTTGTATTATCAAAAGGTTTTTACATGCACATCATCAAATATATTTCTTCCAACAGAAACAGCAACATGTAACTAGAAGAGAAAATAATAATATAATCATGCTGTTAACTTTCTACACTACTAAAAACTAAAAGATTCAAAGGAATCTCCCATCACTGTTAGAAAGAACTATAACGGTTTGTGGCCTTCAAAAAATTGTTTTAATAAAAAGATTTTAGAACTTTCAACTGATAGGAACATTGTTTAGTCAAGGAATACTGAATGCTTATTGTATGAAAACTGGTAATTTTACCATTATCCACTTGCACATCCATACACTGATATTCTCCAATTCATTTTTCTTTGACCATTTCAACATTTGTAGTAGATGCAATAGGTAACAATACAGAAGAGCTCAAAAGTGATCACTGCATTAAAGTATTACATTAATATTTAAGCTTACCTTTTAAAAGTTCAATGATAATTCTTCTGCCACCACTTAATTTAAAGATAATTTGATGTATATACAATTATTTTTATTTCATGGGAAAATTTTGCTAGATTTTCACCATTAATTTTGATTCAGCCCAAATTTATTTTCAAGTTATAAAAATGATCAAAAAAAAAAAAAATAATCACAAAAAATCAAATAAAAATTTGTCAAAAACAATTACAGTAATGCAAACTTGGAAATCCAAAATTTCAGGATTGTGTGTCTGCATCTGACCCAGAATGTTTTTAATTTCCACATGAAGTTGGCCTGATTCTAAAATGGTATGATATATTAGGCTACAGCTTCTGTGAGTAAAGTTGAAAAAGTGTGACACACTGACATTTGCATTTATTATATGTTATAGCATACATACAGACAATAATGGTTATGTCCACATTCACTTAAATACATTATTAAATACTTTATGTTGATCTACAGTTGGAGATTCATTGTGGAATTCACTTGACTCACTTCTAGCAGTTGGTTATTTCCTTCACGCACCACTGGCGAGTCTTATATGTGTTGTTCTTGTCCTGAGTATTATCGTTCATTACCAACCTTCATTTGATTATTCTATCCAGTAGCCTTCCCTAGATTACAACAATATCCACCAACCCATAGTTATCTTCCTTGCACTAGTGATATTAAGGTTACAGACTTTACAAAAAATAGGCAAATATGTTTGGACTTTTATGCAGTAAGATGCTAAATATAGAAATGAGAAATGACAGCTCAGCAGATAATGATGACATCTTCTATGTGCTATGTTATTTCAGGACATAGGTGATCATGGCTCTCCACGATTTCCTGTCTTTTGTAACTCTTGACAAATTTTGTGTTTTTGTTATCACTCCAAAACCTTGTTCTCTCAACCATTTACTCAAGCTTCCTTGACAGGTTAGGCACTGTTTGCCTCTATCCTTCTTGCCTACATTCTGTTTGATGAGTATCAAATTTTCAAAAACCTGCTTTTTGTGAACACAATGTTGAACAAAATATGTAGCAACATGACAGATTTACCTGAGGAAGTTTGTCGATATGAACAATTGAAACATAGTGAATGAACCTCATAAAAGATGAGAATAATAGTCAAAGTAAATCATTTAAGAATGGTGATTTTAAGAAATAATATCAATGATTATATTGTTGGTATCGGTGTAATGGGGAGAGGATGAACGTAATGTTTTAGTGTAGGGGATTTTCTATCAGAGTTGTAATAATGCTGAGAATTCAATTTAATTTTGATAGTTATAAAAGAGAAGTTGTGGAGAATGACGAAAGAAAGATTGGGGGTGGGTAGAACATGCTTTAATTGTTCCTGCGAATAAATATCTACATGAATTTCGATTGTTGGATTTTGCTATTTCCTGATTGCAAGGAAATATTTCTGGCCTTTTATTGTTGCTATTGTGGAAATCAATTTTTAGCATTTGCTATTGATGGCTTTAAAGGATTTGGCATTGAGATTGCTCAGATATACTTTTCTTCATTTTTTTTTATCCTTCTTTTTATTCCTTCATTTTAATCCTTCTTTTTATTCTCCTTCATCTTTTTTTTTCATTATCTCTTTCAGTCTTAATCATTTTTGCTCCTTTACTTGGTCGTTTCTTTTTTTCTTTGTTCGCTGTATTTCAACACTTTTTATGCTTCATTATTTTCTCTTTTGTTAACTTCTGTTTTAATATTTTCTCTTTTTCTTTCATTTTCTCATGCTTTATTTAGCTTACTTTTTATCTTTTCTTGCGTCTTTCATCTTCTCTCATTGTCTTTAATTTCCTTATCTTCTTCATTTTTTTTTAATCCCTTCTTTATCTAAATTTTTCTTTATTTCCATCTTCCTTATAAAAAATCTTTTCTTTGTGTTCTTGTAATTTTTCTTATATAATCAATATTTTTCTCCCTTTATGTACTTATCTCTTTCTTCTCTTTGATTTGCTACCATTCATTTTTATCTTTTTGTCTTCCTTTCTTTCTCTGCTTTCTTCATTCTTCTTTTTGAGACATTTTTTTCTTATCTCATTTTCTTCTTTTCTCTTTCCCTTTTGTTTGAATTTTTACTTCTTGTGTTCTTTCTGTTTTCATTCTTTCTTCCCTTCTTTTCTATTCTCATTCCTTCTCCCAGTCATTCTATTCTCATTACTTCTTTCCTTCATTCTCTTCCCATTCCTTCACCTCTTCATTCCCTTCTGATTCTTTCACTCCTGCATTCTCTTTTAATTTTTCATCCGTTCATTCTCTTCTCATTCCTTCTATTCTTTCACTTCTCATTCCCACCTCTCTTCTTTCTCTTCTCATTCCCTCTTCCCTTCTTTCTCTTCTTATTCCCTCTTCCTATTCCCTCTTCCCATCTTTCTTTTCTTATTCCCTCTTCCATTCTTTCTCTTCTCATTCCCTCTTCCCTTCTTTCTCTTCTCATTCCCTCTTCCCATCTTTCTCTTCTCATTCCCTCTTCCCGTCTTTCTCTTCTTATTCCCTCTTCCCGTCTTTCTCTTCCCCTCTTCCCTTCTTTCTCTTCTTATTCCCTCTTCCCTTCTTTCTCTTCTTATTCCCTCTTCCCTTCTTTCTCTTCTCATTCCCTCTTCCCTTCTTTCTCTTCTCACTCCCTCTTTCCATCTTTCTCTTCTCACTCCCTCTTTCCATCTTTCTCTTCTCACTCCCTCTTCCCATCTTTATCTTCCACTCCCTCTTTCCATCTTTATCTTCTCATTCCCTTCTTTCTCTTCTTATTCCTTCTCCTCTTCGTTCTCTTCTAATTTTTTCATCCCTTCATTCTCTTCATTCCTTCAATTCTTTTACTTCTCATTCCCTCTTCACTTCTTTCTCTTCTCATTCCCTCTTCCTTTTTTCTTCTCATTCCTCTTCCTTCTTTTTCTCTTCTCATTCCCTCTTCCCTTCTTTCTCTTCTCATTCCCTCTTCCCTTCTTTCTCTTCTCATTCCCTCTTCCCTTCTTTTTCTTCTCATTCCCTCTTCCCTTCTTTTTCTTCTCATTCCCTCTTCCCTTCTTTCTCTTCTCATTCCCTCTTCCCTTTTTTCTCTTCTCATTCCTTCTTCTCTTCATTCTTTTCTCATTTCTTCATACTTTTCTTTCTTTCTCTTCTCATTCCTAATCCCAGTCATTCTATTCTCATTCCTTCTTTCCTTCATTATCTTCTCATTCCTTCTTCCTTTCTTTCTCTTCTCTCTGTTTTTATTCTTACTCTTATTTTTACTTTCCACTCCTTTATTCAATATTCTTATTCAGTGATTCTTCCAGTTATTTCACCCCTCCCATCCCCAATATAATTTCTTTTTTTTTTTTCTTGATATTCTTCTGATTACTTTCTATTCTTAGGTTTCAAATGATTCCACTTAGCAGCAAAAGATACTCTGGCATCTGAAACTGCTTTAATACCAATTGTTGGCTCGATAATTTGATTCAAGGCTGGACATTCAACACAACAAGAATATATAAGCTCAATTTTTGCTTTCTACCTTGGAATCTTTGAAGAAAATATATTATTCAGGAGATAATGATTTTATCAGCAATGGTAAAGTAAAATATGAGAATAAAGCATGATTCTTAAATGGGTAGCATATAAAACATTGAAAAATATACAAGCATGCCTATATGAACCTACAACTTAAAAGAATGATTATAAATGTTTCTCTGTATGGATGAGTGTTGTATTAATATTAAATGAAATCAGGTGAGGTAGTTAAAACCAAGGTGAGTATGTGAATTTAAAAACATTTTTTGGAATTTAATTTACATAATATATATATATATATATATATATATATATATATATTTCTGTAGTTCACTGCTACCAGCAAGCAGAAAATTATTTTTCTCCTGATGATGGCCATGTTGGCCGAAACTAGTCGAGAAATCTAAATGAAATAATAATAAAAACAAAGGAATATTAATATACAACTCAGTGTGTCTGAAGATTTCAATTTTTTAATATTTTTATATATATATATATATATATATATATATATATATATATGTCATTTTTCCTTAAATTTTATCTATATAATTCCTTCAGTGTATTAAATATTCACTATTGAATTAAATGCATTGACACAAACGATATGTTGAAAAATAAATATTGGGGGGGGGGGACAATGTTTTCTGTTTATTTTATTATTAGGCTACAGACTTAGTGATGTTATCTCAAAATATGGGGTGAGTTGAAGATATGGATTATATCCAATAGAATGATTAAGAGAAAATTTGTCTCAAACATGTTTCATTATATATTTAGCTTCATCAGAAATTTTGGAAGTGGAATTTCTGATTAAGTTAAATAGTAAAACATGTTAATTTAATTTATAAAGGTTTTCCTATTTGTCCATTATTTAATCACATTATAGAGTATGAATTATATATCTTTTGCTCTCTTTCCATTTGTAGTTATTTATTATCCTTAGATTTGTTCAAGAAAATAAGGAAATGGCAGGTAGGAATATTGTTCTGTGACTATCTTGTAAATTTGGCATGATTTGGACTTCTTACCTGCCTGTCCACCACAAGAATCAACAAATTGTTGTGTTTACCTTAATATTATCTGCACATATTGATGAATGGAAAATATAAAAAAGTCTCAATTATCATGTGAGGGTGTTCCTCTATGCATGTAATTATGTGACACAATAAATTTCTACATTTTTGCATTGTTTTGTCAAGCTGTGAAAAATACCATGAAATGATATATAATATTATTGCCTATTGTTATTAATTTTTTTTCTACTCATATTTCTTTTATCTTAATTTGCTTTTACTGTAATTCCCCATGTATAATTTGCATTTTTTTCTAAAAAATAATAAGCAAAATTAAGGGTGCATATTATGCATAGCTACAAAAAAAGTCTTTAAAAAATTACCATTTCATAGGACAATTTCAGTTGGGAAATGACTATTAACCACAAACATGCGACAATTTGAGACTAACATTTGGTAATTGCGACCCGATAAGGATGTCAGATACAATCATATGTACCTAACAATACTTACAAATATAAAATAAAAGAATTATTATCATAAAACTAAATTAAAATAATATCGTTCTATGTTTAAACCATTTTTTTAATGAGAGTAGGAAACACTGGCTGTAATGAAATTGGAAAGGTACAATTTATAAGGTTTGATTACCAAACAAGGAGTGCATATTATGCATGAGTAGAAGCATTTTCCCACGCTTTCAGTACAATTTTAAGTGCGTATTATAGATGAAGGTGTATTATACATGGGGAATTATGGTAATCACAATTTCTCAAGTCTTTATTCTCGGACTATCAGCAAGCAGTGTAAATCAGAAATGAAAAATAGTCTTCCAATGTGATTCAAATTTGCATCCCTTTTTTGTCACAACAGCTGCCTTGCTGGGTAGTTCAAAAAGAAAGCCAGCTCTAAAAGGTGAAATTTAACCATATCAACATCATTCTTTTCTTGAATATTTGATTTGTGGCAATTTTTTTTTATTTCCACTAGTAATATTAGAAGCAATATTATCTTGAATTCATTATCATAGGAAGTATTGTTAACTAATCCATTTTTCAGCTTGTATTTCCTTTATCTTAATTTTGGTCACTTTTTATTGTAACTTCTCAGACCATTATTCTCTGTCCATCAGTAAGTAGCATATATCAGAAATAATAAAAAAAAAAAAAAAACACATCTGACTGAAATCACAGATGAAATGGTTGTGTGAATTGACATTCTCAGTATTTCTGTGTATCTGTGAGTTTTCGACATTAACAACAGAACCATAGTAAAGAATCCAAGAATTAAAAATATATTGATTGCATCGCAAATGATGCAGAACAAGAAAACATCGCACAAAAAAATCAAGTTGGAAAACCTCGTAACCACCTTGAAGAAGACAAACTTGAGATTGTATAGTGATGTCATAAGAGCCAAGAATCTTTCCACCACCTTCTTACATAGTAAAAAATCAGCTGACAACATCAACAAATGAACTAGAAGATCATTCCTGAAGACTCAGACATTGGCACAAAAAGAGATAATGGAGGGAGTTGGTCAGGAGCTCAGCTATGCAATGACCCAATGACTACACCCAGTCTGGAAAACAATGATGATGATGAACATGGACTTTTATATTAGACAGCATCTCTGTACAATGTTTCATTTGACTGTTTTAATTTTAACTTAGTTCTCAGTGAGAAAAATTCAAAACAATGTTTGTTAGTTCCAATCCTTATGAAAATGACCTCAAAAGACTTTCCCCTCCCTAATTTGTAGGCAAAACCACACAAATGCATGCTGGGATTTCTTCCTAGCCAATAAAATATGCCAGTTCTCAGTTTCATATGTCTCAGTCCCAGTATGTCTTGTCTTGAATTCAGAGCGCTACATTCGTTTGCTTGAATTTGTTCTTGTGTATCAACATGAATTCGTAGTTTGTAAACTTTTTGTCATATTACTGTTACTTTGACTTAAGTGACTTTGGCAAAAGGGAAATATGGTTAGATAAAAAAATCTGTTGTTTATATAATATTTTTCATGCTTTTTCTGTAATTTTGAGGAGAGTCCATATTCAATAAGCTATTTGGTTTGCAGAACTTATTGTTGTTTTTGTGGCTATCATATCATGTCGAGCTTACAACCATATTATGCTGAAACACCATTTCCTGTTCGATCACCAAAGTTAAGTAATATTGAGCCAGGTCAATACATAGATGAGTGACCACTTGGGAATATCAGATGCTGTAAGCTTGGATATGTGGTGGTGGTGGTGTGTGTGTGTGGGGGGGTAATGGATAATGATATGGAATGGGAAAGTTATCAATCTACTACTTCTTCCCCAAACTACAAGTTAGTAGGACATGTATGAGTGTATCATTATTATCTCCAAAAAATTCTGGCCATAAAAAAAACACTAATATCTTTTTTAATTTATTTTATGACCACATTATGATATATAATTCATATCAAAAGAGACTGAGTCTTTTTCACTTGTTGGTGCAAACCAGAAAAGGATAAACAGAAAAGTCACACTATTCAGAGCAACTGGCCACACAGGCCTTTATCTCTTTTTATCTTGTTGAAAACCTGATGAAGTTTGTAGAAAGGATTGGTTAAAATATTTTGGTTAAATAAAAATTTAAAAAATGGCAAAGAGAATATTTTCCTAAATCTGAATAAATCTTGGGCTAAAAAAAATTTTAAAAAAGTTTTCCAATCAAGTTCTGTCAAAAATGAACTTGCTTCAAATTTTTCTGTTGAAATAAAACTTAATTATAATTCTGGGATTTATCTTCATGTTCATACAAATTCCTTTCACCTCTGACCCATTCATCTGTTCACCAGATTTGGCCAATTACTTTAATTACCTAAACTTATGTTTACACTTTATCATATTTCATGGAAGCATTTGAGAAATTTAAATTTACCTTCTATCAAGAGAAACACAGCATATATTTGCTGTCTGTTGTTCAGTGCCAGATATGCATAGATATGAAAAAAGATCCTCTTTTCTAATTTGCCAGGCCATTAACTTTCGGTGTTTTTATGTGGCTTTTTTGATAAGTCGAGAAAGTCTCTTTTACACAGGGTAGAATAAATTACCAATTTATCATTCATGAAAAGACGTTTATATAAAAACTTGAATTAAAGATTTCAGCCATATATTAAAAATAATAATATCCATTTATGAATGATGAGGTAAGTGATCAATTTAGTTATTGAATAACAATGAAAACAATCTTCATTACCTACTGCCTCATACTAAGTGTAACCAACAAACATAGGCCTGGTTAATATTCCTGATCATTGCTTATTCTACTCTCATGCCTATAATGGACGATCCCACCTATGTAAGAGAAGAGATTTTGAATGGGTGTGTAATGGTGGCTTTGATGTTAACAAGAAAAAACAGGTGCAAGTGACAAATCAACAAATGGAAATAAGATGTGGTTGAGATAAGTGAAAGAGTTTTTATTTCTCCCGTGATCTACACAGTTTCGGGTTATCATATACCAGTCATGGAAGGTAATGGTTCAACCTAGACTGAAACAGGTTAAGATTGTAGTGATTGGGAAAACATCCTCTTGGGAGTTGGTTGTGTAGAGCAGCAGTTTGTGGGAAGAAGCTGTTTGAGTGGAGCTTCTCACTAATGTAATACAGAGGGAATGAGGATTGTTTGCTACAATGTAAGTAGCAGGTCCTAGCCATAAAGGTTAGGCCTGATGGAACCAAAGAATGTAGTTCATCCAAGCACTTTCTGTGAAAGTAGCAACAGAGCAGTGAGAGGCTTGTCATATCCCACCTGTGTGAGAGAGAGAGTATTGAGAAAATAAATTGTCATCCACTTTTGGACTCTATCAAGGCTGGAAAGTGTGGTCTGTGCAGCTCCTGCCCAAATATGACAACAGGATTCTTGGCCTGATCTTGCTCTTTTAAAGGTACAAGATAGCTTAATAGAGTTAGATAATTACTGGAGCAGTACAGGGAGTCAACCATTTTACCTGCATATTTAGCAATGGCTATGTACTAGTTCCACTTGAGGTCAAGGTCCAATAGTCTATCAAGTGACATCCGTTCATCATGACTGACAGTATTTAAAAAAAATGCCAGGATTATATATGACAGTGTCCTTTTATATCTACTTATAATGTCTAAATTTATATACAGTTGTTAGATTAATCTGTTTGGGACACTTTCAGAGGATTAAGCCAGTAGTTATATAAATTTAGCCTTTTTTAAATGGAAGGAAGATTTACACAAGTCCAAAAATGATGCAAAAATAAATTCTATCTTTATTTGATGTTAATTCATTTTGTATTTTCAAGTACAGTCAACTTTTTTGTCTTCTTTCCGTTGTTCTCTACCCAACATCAACTAATACACTGTCTTCTTCATTCAGCTTTTCTATTGATGGAGGTGCAAAAATAAAAAATTCTTTTGTGGCTTTTAACATTGATATCACATAAAATATGGAAGATCAGTTTAATAATAGACTTTATTTAAAAACTTATTCTTGTACATTAAATATATCAAATATAGACATTAAAGATCTGAAAAATGGGCAGCATTGTCATATATCAATACTAGTTTCATATTAAAAGCAGAAAAGCAAGTTATTTTAATAAAAAAAAATCACTGTAAAAAAAGATTTTCTTTACATGACTTATGCACTCAAAATAAAAACATAACTTCAAATTGACACAGAGATGTCAATGATGTCATGTACCCCAAATATCGAGCAATGAAAGATTTTTTTTGTACCTGATTTGCTTATCAAGCTTAGAACAAAAGCAGAATTAAATATATCTGAAGGAACAAATCTTGTCTCTTTTTTTACCTTATTCTTGTCCAATGTGTTCAGGAAATTTTTCCATTGTTTTTTTTTTTATTTCAAATGTTTCTTTCAAAATTCTTTTCTTTTACAGTCATGAAAAAAAATACCTTGCTCGACTTCTGTAGAAATATCTCTTATTTCCCTAACATCATATAAAAAAAAGTTAAATATAATTTTTTGTTGCCTCACTGAAGCTGATTTATTTTCTTGTCTATGTTTTCAGCACAGTAAGATTGGGCAGTAGTTAACTCCCTTGGTTTCTCTCTTGTAACTCAATAATGAAGCTCTTGATTTTTCTGCAGCAACATATTTTTTTCATTCCTTCATCATTTATTTTCTTCCATTTCTATTTTATTTCATTTTTCTGTCTTTTTTTTACTTTTGTGGTGAGTTTAACTTTAAAAGATCCTTTTATAAAAATAAATTAACATCTTTTAATCATTGTAATAAACCTTAACTTACACATATATGCTAGGCTTTTTTTTTCCACATGTGAAGTGTTTGTTGAACATAGGCCTTCCCCAGATCTCACTATCTTTTCTATTCTGTGGTGTTCAGCCATAGGAGGTGAATGAGTTATTACCCTACAGTGCTAGCCCACTGTGTGTTGGTAGGAGCAGGTAGGATTTTCATATAGAGCCTTTGACCCAACTTTTTAATTATCATTGAAGATGCTTTACCTTGTGTTATAACAAACATTTTGTGGTAAAGGAAAGGAACAAACAAGGATTAAATTTTCAACAGCATGTATTCATTAAATATATATAATATAAACATAGTTGTTTGAAATTTGGCAAAAATTGTTCATGTGTGGTTCCTTGTTTGCTGTTCATCTGGAAAGGAATTAGGTGTAAGGGTGTTGTTGGTAAGGGCAGAAATTGACCATTTTCTTGTGTTAGTTGACTGATATCACAGTTGAGATCAGAGGATAGCTCCGGGCAGATTAGTTGTTGATGAGGCTTGACACATGCCTTTCTTTGAGGTTGAAACACCAGTGATTGTGTTGATGGGTTGGTGGTCATACGACGCTAAGATGTTGAACCTGAACTACCTGGCCTAGAGTGGTTTGAGTGGGATGTCTCTGTTGGATTCTGGTCAGTTTTGGTATCAATGAGATAGGGTCACATTGGTTAAAATAAGGGAGATCTGGAGCTGGATGGTAATGATGCTGAGGTATTAGAAATCACAGTGGTTGGTGTCCATCACCTTATTACAGACATTAAGTTTAAGGTTACAAAAATTCCATTCTCAGAAATGTTTACATGTACACTTAGCATGAAATATACTGTTCAAAATTTTTGCCTACAATTATATTTAGGCGTCATTAATAAGTGAGCTTTCCTGGTTGACCCTGTCAATCCTGACAGTGACATTTGGAATACCTTGTAAAATATTTTCCATTGTCCTTTGGAAAATCCTTGGTTCAGATTTTAAATCATAAGTTGAATGATTATATACAAATAGTCTTCTATGGGTATTACTTGTGGTAAATTTTCATGATTCCTTATATAGCAGTAACTGTTGATAGGCTTGAGTGAAATCTAACTTTGTATAAGATTTCCCTCCTCATAAATTTGTATAGAGGTTATCAGTCTTGAGTATAGAGTAATTATCTAGTTTGGTCACATGATTGAATCTTGTGTTATAGCGAACGTTTGATTGTAAAGGAAAGGAACAAACAAGGATTAAATTTTCAACAGCATGTATTTGTCATATATATATATATATATATATATATTTATTACTAGCAGTATAACCCATCTTCAGTCGAGACTTTCATTACTGGGAATTTTTGCCATTCAATTGGAGCAGTTTGAGTTTAAAGTCAGCCCACCCAAAAATCAATATTAGTAACAGCATTTGGATGCAACCGAGGCACATCCCCAAATGGGAGATTATCAATTTGATGCAGCGGCTGAAAAGGGAACTGTATATTAAATAATATTGTAATAATTTAAACTAATTTTATTAAAGTTTTTATGAAAGATATATGTCCAATTACAGATAGTAAATAGTAAAACGTTGCTGAGAGTTATAATGGACAGGAAGTAGTGGAGAGCCATTGTTGCCAACAATTTGGACTCAAAGCCAGCACTGAAGAATTATCTATCAAACAAAAAAAATTTGTCAAAATCGGATGAAAACTGTGGAAATGTATAAACATCCAATCACACACACACATTTTGAAAATTATAGATATACATAGTTGTTTGAAATTTGGCAAAAATTTATTTATGTGTGGTTCTTATGTTGCTGTTCATCAAAAAAGCAATTAGGTGTAAGAATGTTGTTGGTAAAGCTGGGAGTTGACCAATTTCTTGGATTGGTTGGCCAAGGTCACAGTTGGGGATCAGAGGATAGATCTGGAGCAGATTAGACATTAATGGGTTTTGATGCCCCACCACCCATCATCACGATTGAAATCAACATCTGTGAGGTGTTTGATGAGCTGTCAGTTATGTGATACTGAGATGTTGAAACTGAACTGCCTGGTAAGGTGGGTTGACTGATCAAGGTCACTGTGGTGGTATAATTCATGGTAAGATCTGTTGGTTGTTGCTGAAGTTATGACAAATGATGACTTAAGTGGTTGGGGAAGGTTGATAGAGTGGAATGTCTCTGTTGGATTCTGGTCAAATGTGGTATCATCAAAATGGGGTCATGGTGGTGACAACCAGGGATGCTTTGAGTGATTAGCAAAGGTTGATTGAGCAGAATGTTTCTGTAGGATGCTGGTCAAATGTTGTATCAATGAAATATGGTCATGATAGTGACAATGAGGAAGGCCTGGAGCTGGATAGTGAAGATGTTGATTATAAATCATGGTGGAGGCATCAGGATTCCAGTAGTGCCAGAATTTGCCTGTCAGCCATATTCTGCATGTGAAGAGTTGGATGAGATTAGTGAAGCTCAGCAGAGACCACGGTTGTGACACGAGAAGCGATAATAGCAGTGATGGCAACAGCACAGCATTGTGCCAACAGGTGACCTTTCAGCTTACAGCTTACAAAGGGCTTACTTTTAAACAAAAATGGTGGTTTCCAGGGTCATCTTTTTTTTGGTGGGAACATTAGTGATTGGCTATTTTATTGCAGGGATTTGTTTTATAGACCAGATATAGTGCTAGGAGCCCCTTTGAAGAAAACAACTTTTTTATTTTGTGTTTTGCTTTTTTAGAGTTCATTTCTGCCTGATATATAGTGTGAATCAGAAAGAGATCTATTTGCAGTGGGGCCTGGATCATCCTTGGCCCTCATAAACCTCATCACCATGTCAAGGTTTCACATCTATCAATAAAGAAAGATATGCTAGGCTAACTGTAGGCAAACTTTTTTTATATGCTAGGTTAACTGTTGGTAAAATAACAACTAGCTAAATAAATTATAATGCATAAGCCTAAACAAAATTTTTATAAAGCACAAATTTTCCAGTCTTTTTACCAAATCTTACTGTTATCCGATTTGATTACCCATCAGTTACATAATAACAAGGAACCAAAACGCAGTAGCAGCAGCTGGAACTTGCTATGCAAGCCAAAGAAAAGGAATGATGAAAGGACTCTCTGCAAAGAAAGAGCACATGTTGGTTAGACTATTTGATTACTTACATCTCCATTGTCATAAATTAAGTGAAGCCACAGCAAATAACCCTTGAACTGGCTTGGATTCACTTAATATATTAAATAAATTTAATTTAATATATTAAATAAATTTAATTTAATATATTAAATAAATTTAATTTAATATATTAAATAAATTTTCATTAAAAAAAATAAGACACAGCTGTGTTATTTTTTTCAAGTAGTTCTTTAAATACATTTTTTTTTTAGTTTATGATATATAGATGATGAATTTTAGGCTAATATATAAGTAAAGGCCAAAATTTACTGTCTATAGTACCATTTTTATTATTGACTCCATTTGGTCACAGTTGTTAAAGTGGGTGACTATCATCTTAGTCCTTTTGTGATTTAAGAGTTCATACGGGGTCGTTGCATTTTTGGTTGACAGAAATTAATTTGTTGAATTCATTCTTTCTTCTTTTTCTTTTGGAGTTGTACATCTGGTCAAATTCACATCCGATGAATCTACAACCCTTGCATCTTGAACTGCTACATCGAACCAATTTCCCCACATGTTTTTTTTTCTTTTTATTGGGCTTGACAAATCCGTGTTTTCCATTTGATTTTTGGCAATACATGTTGTCATTGGTTGATTTTTTTTTGATTTTTTTTTTTTTTATGACATTCACTGACCCACATAAGCTATGTCCATGTTCTGTCATTAACTCAGGATAGGAACAATAGAAGGAAAGGAGATGAAGTATGTGTATAAAAGCAGAGAGAGAATGTTTTCCTTGTTATTCTCTTAGTGAAAAGGAAAGTGTATATTTCCATATGGTGTTACTAGAACCTAATCCTATTACAAGTTCTTTCATTAGCAATTATTACAATAATTTGTTTACTTTCTCTGTTTTCAAATCCTCTTCCTTTTTTTTAGATAATATTTGTTTCCTTCATTTTCATTTATTTGATAATTTTGTCATTTGTTCTCACCTTTTCTTTGTATTTCCTTTTATTCTTTCTTTTTACCTCCTCTCTTTATTTTTCTATTTTCATACTTTTATTTCTTTTCATTCACCCATTGCTTGCCTGTAATCCTCTTTCACTTTCATTTTATCTTCATCTTTCTACTCTCTAATAGTTGCCTTTCTGTCCTCCTTACTTTATCTTTCTGAATTATATTCTCACTCTAACCTGACATATTTTCTCCCACCTTTGCTCATTTTATTTTATCTTTCTTTCAAAGTAACTCTGTAATTTTTTTCATTCATATCATCAACCTTTCTATTTCAGAACTTAGCTAAAAACCAAAAACATCTCAATAAAAAAACAAAAAAACACCTTGGCCTTTATTATAAAGGATATAACAAACCTTTCAAAATACTAGCTTATGTTACTTCCCTTATCTTCCCTCTCTAGCTTCTCCATTTTCTTAATTTTTTTCAATAAAATAAAATAAAATATGAGAATCCATTGTGAGAATACAAATATAATAAATTGTACATCTTGTTCAATTCTGTGTTCTTCCTTCTTTTGTAAACCAAGAAAAAAAAAATTTTCCATTCATTTTTCTTTAAAGTCTTTCTGTAAATATCTTTATTTCGTTTTTGAGAATTATTTAGACAGTAGTTAATCTTAGAATTTTCCCTTTTATAAAAAAAAAAAAGTTTACTTTAGTTAAGAAATGAACAGCTTTGTTGTTTCATATCTCAATCTATAATTATATGATGGTAATTCAGGAAAAAGGAATTTTGGGGCCTTATAGAAAAATGTTATTCTTCAACCTTCATACATGACGCTTTAAGTTCAGTTTTTATTGCTCTGTGATATCTGGACTCACTTTTATAAGGATGATGCAAACATTTTCAGTAGTTCTGCTACATAAATTCCTAGCATCATTATTCAGTCATCAAATAGATTTTCATTATGGTGATTTTACACATTTGTACTTTTACTGCTAAAAAGATTGATTCTGGTAACATTTAGTATTTTCTTTGAGATTAAGTGATAGAATGTAATAGATTGATAGACACATTGATAGTTTTGCTGTCCTGAAAAAAAAGTGTTTGTTGATTTTCTTGCCCAGAAAATATATTTTATACTCCAGTTTGTCATTCAGTTGAGCCAGTTGCTCACTATAGCATTGGTGCAGTAACAGTGTGTCATGGTTCCATAGATTTTATATATTCTTCTATTAAAGAAAAAATCCATTTGAGGTGCTAAAGCCTGTTTTGAATCTAGTCAAGATTTTGTACATTTTTTATTCTTGTAATTCATATTTTGTCCAAAAATTACTTTTGTAGCTGACTACTGGTTGTAATAAAAGTCCCTGCTTCATAGTGATGTTATCCTTTTATTTAGGAAAGACATCATGAAAACTAGAAAAAATATAACTCTGAAAAGGAAAATGGACAAACAAAATACATTTCAAAGAAATACACAAACAAGGAAAACACTTTTTCAAACAGAAATAATAACAATTTTGAACAAACTCAAAGAAATGATAAAGGGACATAAGTTGACTGAGAGGAGAATTTCAGAATTAGTAGGGGCCAGATATTTACCATGTTACCTCATAGTACCAGCATTAGCTAAAACAAAGAAACATGGCAGCTTCTTTGATCCTAAAAGGTCATATGGTACCAGATTTTAAAATTATAACTAAACACATATACATATATGTGTGCATATAAGGAATAAATGAGTATTTTCTTATTTGGGAAATGTTAAAAATTATCCTCATAATTTTAACACTTTTAATGCTGTGATCATACTACCATTAAGTAGGAAATACTTTAAGACGCGTAGCACATATACCAGACCCTCAACTAATTGTAAAAATTTTTCTGTTTTAAGTTTCTATAAATATGTTGTACGCAGTATATTGGCCCACAAAAAGATATTGAATAACAGAAACAAATCGAAGACTTGAGTCTTAAAAAAATATATTGTGAAGTTATTTTTGTTAAAGACAATACATCAACAAAAATATGGGTACAGTGCACTAGGCAAAAAATATCTCTGCATGTTCATGTAGAGGGTGAGAAGAGCATTGTTCTGAGAAGGACAGTTTTGTAGTCACTGAAGAGTGTTGTTCTGAAATGATGACTGGAGCTGGAGGCCAACTGGAGAAGACTGGAACTGTGGCAAATAGCTAGCAGGAACTGCTGTTGATCCTATACTTTGATCCTAGTCATTTGGGCGGCAGAAAAATTTTTTCTGTTACTTCGGGGCCTTTTTATATCCCAGATTAGTTTAACACTGATCACTGCTTAAGCTTCTCCTTCAGGTTGTTTTCCAAAAATGTAGGAATGGTAACATGATATGACAAATATTTTCCTGATGATTTTCCCCTCTTTGGTACGTTGACTTTATGAATTTAAGTGCAGTACTAAATTGTTAGTTAGGTCTCATCACTTTACAGTTGGAATGGCTAGATGCAACCATAAATTTTATGCTAGCAGTTTTTCTCTCACACTTCTTGTTTGTGAAAATCCTTCCAGCTTCTTGCTTTATAGTTGACTTTGATCTTCAAAAATGTAAACGCAATGTCAATTGTTATCTCCTGTCTTAATTCCTGTTCTTTTATTGTTCTCTTGCCTTAATAAGGTTTACTTTCTAATATTGTTGCATTCTCTCTCTCATCTTCTCCCAGCCGGCTGTCACAAAATGTTTTGGGTCCAGAGACAAAAGGTATCAACAAAGATGATTTTACTTACTTAACTATATTATTAATGTTGACATATACTAACTATCCAGTGGGGGTTGTTCTCCCTCACTAGGCAGCTGTTTCAGACATGAAAGAGAACACATCTATATTGCTTGATGGTTAAGATTCGATTTGCTGAAACCTTTCTCCTATCTCCTATCCCACACGAGATCAGCCAATCAAAATCAACTTCCCATATTATGGCTTGTATCTGACATCATGGTCAACCTCAGGAAATTGGAGCAGAGATAGTCTGCTAAACTATTATTTAGTAATATTCTTTTACATTCATTAACCCCACACTTTGCATCTTAATGGCTTTATTGCCTTACTTGGGACGGATAAGAGAAAAATAAGTGATTGAAAATTTGTTTTCGTAAGTTCATGTAGAAACTTTGGAATTTACTAAAGGCTCATAAAATTATGTATGACAGTTAACTAATCGCTTACCTACTTGATGTATTAAAAAAAATAACAGTATTAGAGTCTGTCTTAGGAAGTTGTGTTGATTCTTGCTGACTATAAGTAGTTTTCATTGCAAAAGATCCTTTTATTATTGCAAAAATGGAATGAAAAGGAGAAAAAATATAAAAATGAAGTTAGTATAAATACCAGTAAATTTATTTATTAATACAAAGGAAAATTTCTGTGAACTGAATTCAACTGACTATGGCAAAGATAAAAAAAAAGTTTGTTAAAAGACTATTAACATTAAAGTAGATTTAAATTTCATAGTGAGTTATTCTCTCTGTTTCTTTCATATGCCATGTCCCTTCAGGACGTTGTCAGTTATGTCAATTTCCTGTCCTTTGTAGTACTTAATAAATTTTGTCTTTTTATCTCTCATAAAACTTGCTCCACCATCCATTTACTCAAACTCGCTAGGTAAGTTATGAATTGTTTTTCTTTGTCCCTCTCACCTTCAATGTGTCCTTGTATAAAAGTTTCCAAGCCCTCTCTCCTCATTATGTGCCCTATAAGTTTCAGCTACTTCTTCCTGATGTTAATTATAAGTGTCCTTTTTGTTTCCATTTTCTCTAATACTTTGTCATTGATCAGTCCATGGTATTCTCAGTATCCTTCTGTAGAAGCATATTGCTGTCTCTTCTTCATCTGTGAGGAGATTACCCAGCATTTACTGCCATATAGAAGGACTGATATTACATAACAGTTCAGTACTTTTTTCTTTGTTTCTGATGTTTTCTTGTTAAAAGACTATTAACATTAAAGAAGATTTAAAGTTCAAAGTGGGTCATCAGGTCATCAGTGAAATGACCCCCATACTTCAGTTGGGAAGTGTGATGACATTGTCATATGATTCAATTGTTCTTTACTGGACATTGATCTGTTTTCCTCTCTGCTGAACCAAATTATTATCAGTTTATTTGCCTCTTTTTTAACATTGGACTCAAAATAGACTCATATTAGCAAACACAAACTTATTAGAAAATATAAGAGTGAATCAGTAAATTCAAAATGTAGTAAGTAGTTATTAGCTGAATTTTAATCTGAATTATTACCATAGAATTTCTTTAAAGTGAGAAGTAAGAAAAATAAAAGATATTTACTTAACAGATATGCTCAAGTCTTCATGGTGCAAGAAAATATATGTGTAGCACATAGATATTGTAGATTTTTATAGTATATGAACGTACTGACTGCTTAGAAGCAGAAATATTGTACAGCATAAATCTTCCAGGTTGGTAAAATCTACTAGTTCTGAAAATAAGTATTTAAGATTACGACTTTTAACTGCATTGAATACCTACTACCAGTACTAGAAGCAAACACAGAGTGGTCTCATTCATTGAAAAATCCAAAGAGAGAAATTGAATTGGGCACATGAATCAACAGATAGAAACAAGCACATATATATATATATATATATATATATATAAGTATATATGAAATGTATATGCTTATTTTTTTTTTTTACTTCAAATTTTATTACAATAGTTACGTTTTATTTGAAATGGTCACCCCATTTTTATTTAATAAACAATGTATTTTACATTTGTCGCTCTATGCATTCAAAAGATCTTAGTAAAAAAATATGTTCATGGCCGAGTAGTAAAGCATACTTGATCAAATGGTGGTTTCCCCTAGAAAGGAGGATGCAGGTTTGATCCCTGCCAAAGTATGCATTTTCTGAATGCACTGACCAATAGACATAATACACTACATAATAAATAAAAATATGACATCTATTTCAAATACAAAGTAACCACTAGAATAATGTTTCAAGTAATAAAAATGTCAGACGAAAACTAAATCCATTACTTCTTTAGAAATTACACATGTATATAAAAGATGTTTGCAGAAAGAATTCACTCATTTGATATGAACAAAAATATCCTAACCAGAGTACTTTATTATTCATTTCTTTCTTAATAATCTACAGTATTCTATTTCCAGAATGCCATCATATTCCTCATTACATTCTCATCTACCTGGTTTCATTGGCAGTTTAAGTTAGTCAAAATGGGATAAATTTGGTCTGACACACCTGTATTGTGCAATTTCTTTTTATCAAAAGAACTGGGAATAAATGAGTGGAATGTACTAATTTGGTTATTATAAATGCAATGACCACAAACTATACAGTTTTACTCACTATCAATTGAGCCACTTCATGAAAGATTTTCTGTTTATGCATATGCAGTAAGGTCCTCTCTGATTGGCTGCCAAGTTACTTCATGTCATCCTCTATATTTACAATGACCATATAAACTTTGAACAGACTTTATATATAGGAAGAGAAAGGAAAATGTTATACACACTGAACTGATGTAAAGCTACTGAAGTGAGAGCAAAAAAAAAATGGTATGAATATTTAACTTGTTTTTCATTATCCAAGTTAAAATCTTTCACTCTGTAACTAAAATTTCCTCTAAATAAGCTCACAAGTATTCCAGATATCATCATTTACACTTTCACACTACTTAGTTGCCTATTTTTCATGACTTCATTTGATGAAAGCCAGAGTTGAACGGAAAATATTGAGGAAAAATTTTGAGGTGGAATATTTACAAAATGTTTAATTTTAGAAGTATATAACACCATCTCTACACTCAAGAACAAAAAGAAAAATGAGATTCGCTTTACGAATATTTGCATGAAAGATTCAAAACCAAAATAAAATACTGCAGATATAAATTATATGAAATATTTGCATCAAACATTTAATATGTCCAGTTCAACATTAGAAAATAAAATGAAAGATATTCATTTTGCAAAATATTTGTATGAAATAATTAAAAGCTGATCAATGTGATCAAAAGCAATAATCAAAATATATTTTAAGAAACATTCACATTTCATTTATAATCAAGATTTTGAAAAATACATAAAAAAACAACAGAAATATGCAAAATTATTCCACTATTCTTCTATATTTAAAACTTGAAACAATTCTTACTGGCAAGGGTACCTGGCATTGTACAGACCAAGTTCCTTTCTTTTGCTTTGCTGTATCACACTTTGTTTGATATGTTTATTTATGCCATACAATGGTATTAGTGAAATTGTCATAATTAAAGCATAATTGGTTGAAACATTCTTTTATTACTTCAAATAAAATATGTTATAATGTTAAAATTTATAATATTTGCTATATTTATAATTTATACTATTAAGAATGCCAGCATTGCTTACTTCTACTCAAAAGCTGTGATCTAAATGCTAGGGTTGTTAGCCTCAATCACTTACGTCCAGAAACAAAAAAATAACTTGCCTCATCAATGATACCTAAGTCTTATTCAATGAACTCTCCTTTGGACATGACATCCATTTTTGTCACTTTGACTTTTCAAAAGAGCTTTTGGAATTATCAACTGCTTTCTTGTATTTTCCTTAATATCGACTGTCTGAAATCTTACCAGCAGATTTAACTTTAGTTTTAAAAAGGCAAAAAGTCAATGGGAGCCCAATCTGGACTGTTGGGTTGACATACTTGGGTGGTGCAATGTTTTATCAAACACCCTGTAAAGAAAGAGAAGAATAGACAAACCCTTTGTAATAATGACTGTGACAGTTACAAAATAGATATAGATCACCTAATGATGTTTTATTATTCATTAGTTATCCAATGGGATAGTGTCTATTAATGCACCTGCTGTAATTTTCTTTTGGTTGCCAAGTTAAAGCAAGTCTATAAAACCATTTCTTAAAGTGTTCAAAATGCCTGGATATTTTCCAGACATTCCTCATACAAGTTGTGAACTATGATACTCAAAAGATATATTGATATTATACCTCAACAACAGGAAATGATGATTTAATAGCTGATGAAATTTGCACTCACAATCTATATAAATTGTTAAAATGGCCATTTTACATAGATTAGTTTGTTCTTAATGTATTTGAGTGTTCGTTTGCAAAAATAAAGTTCTTTGTTGACTTTCAGTATTAGTTGTATAAATCATCGATGATGATAGAATGCCATAATTTATAAAATCTTTTTCTTAAAATAGTTTTTCAGGAAATTAAACAATTCAAGTCCACTGTTATTGTAGTAGTGATGAGAGTTTTCTTATAAACTTTTGTTTTTGGTGATGTGGAAGGTAAAATCATCAATGATAATAGGATTTTATCATGTAATTTATTCATATAGTTATGAAGTTGGAAATCAGCAACCATTTGTTAACGTATAGTGTTGAGTTGATGAACAGCTCTTGAGATAAATGCTCTACTGATTCAAAGAACTTATTGGATTCAAAGTGTTGGTGTATTTCAATAAAAGTATCATGATGTGAATAACTTTGGTAACATTTCAGTAGAGTTATCTATTTGTGTGTCTGTTGATAAGAGCATGGAAAGACACCAGAGGAAAGGTTGAAAAAAAGTCTTCAGCAGAGCATTTTGATTGGTTAAAACAACACATATTAGAATATTTACTGCCAAATTTGAGTAGTTAATTATAAGTGCTTTCTGGATGTCTTCTGTTGAACAAATGTGAAAGTTGTTATTTTTTGATGACTATTTAATTTCAGTTTTAATTGCTTTCATCACAACTCTCATACCATTATTCTATGGCCATTAGTAAGCAACATGTATAAGCAAGACCTGAACTTGCATTTCTTTTTCTTGGAAACCTTATTTTAATGTGGCTGTTGCATTACTGATTAGGACATGGAGACCCACCAGCTGCAGTTGTTCAAATCTAAACATATAACTTCTCTTTATAAATAAATACATAATAAAATAATTTCAATTTTAATTGTTTTACATCACAACTCTCATATTATTATTCTATGACCATCAATAAACAATGTCAGTAAGAGATTCAAACTTGCATCCCTTACTTTACATGACTGTCAGATTAAAATCTTCTCTTAACATGGCAGCTTGTCTTAACTATTGGGTCATGAAGACACAATGAGGGCAGTCATTCAAATCTAATGATACAGCTATATGTTAGAAATAATAAAATAAGAGGAAATGTCAGTATTCATTTGATTTTGGTGCATAGTTGAATGACAAAATGAAAAACTTAATGTTAGATATTTTGTCATTTGAAAGGATTCCTTCAGACAAAACAATGTTTTATTAATGGAATCCTATATATGTAGGAGGAGGGAATGAAATAGAATGTCAGTTATAATTCTACATCAAGAGAAATACTGAAAATGTAAGAATGCTTAATGATTTAATCTGAAAGATCTTTGAAGGATGAAAATTATGTAATATAGGTTTTTTGTCCATCTTGTCATTCAAATATCCACGATTAGTATGACATATAGAGTTAGTATATCATATACTTCTGACTTTTGAAATATGAATGGATTCATTGGCAGTAATAATCTGAGAATCTCTGAAGTAAAACTTACAGTAACAAGAGGCTTAGCCTTTAAATGGTTGGCTGTACAGAGTTCAGATTGTTGATAATATAAATGAGTGTTCTTTCAATGTTGCTTGTACAGATAATGATAAAAATACAATTTCATAATCTGGTAGGTTTATATTATTATAATGTTGAAAATCAGCAAGTTGTTGATGTATGCTGGTGATGAGATAAATGAATGTTGTGTTGATTCAATCAATTATTCAATTTATAGTGTTAGTTGACTCCATTGTAGGTGTAATTGTCTGAGTAAATTTGCTGATAGGTCAGTGAAATCTGTTTATGAAGATTTGCATTGGTCTGAGAGAAAGGTTTTTTTTTTTTTTCAAAAATCGGAATTCAGCAGAGTATTTTCATTGGTTTGAAAATGATGTTTCTGATAAATGAACAAAAGTGCAAAATATATATATAATATTATATATATATATATATATATATATATATATATGTGTGTGTGTATGTTTAAAGTTTGATAAATTTCTAGGGGAAGAGTTCTCTGTATTGGAGATTTATAAACAGTGTGGACATAGGAATAAACACTGCAATTCATGCTTCAGTTCTGAAGGTAAGGTATATAGTGTCACAATTAATGTAATGGTATGTAATTTTTTGAAGCAAGTTGGGTTATTGATGTTATGAGTTGTCTTCTATATACCATGTTCTCCACAACTTCCTGTTTTTTGTAGGTCGGAATAAGATGTCTCTTTTTGCTATCCCTCCTAGTTTCTGTTTTGCCAACCATTTACACAAATTCATTAGGTAGGTTAATAGCAGTATATCTTTATGATGTATTTATCAATTTGTAGAATATATATATATATATAAAAATAAAAGAAAGAACAGTCAGATTTATAATCCAGAGTTCTTTTACATTTATTTTTAAAAACAGTGCTTAATACACAGTAGACCATAATATAATTATTTTTTTTTAAAATATGTATTCATTGTGACACAGAAATTACCATGTTTCAAAACCCAAATCTTAAATTAAACTTAAAATTCGAAGTTCAGTTCAATTAACAAGCGATGCTGAATAACTTTAGAATAAGTTATTCATCATCACTTGTTAAAGGAACCCGTCTGAAAACAAAGGAAATATAAATCCTCTTCACTAAGAAATATATTTGACTTAGTAGGCAAACCAACCATAGAAATTAAATAAATTAGATAAAAACAAGGAACAAATTTTTTTAGCTTTTCTTTTCAGTATTCATAGCTCATATTTTTTCATTATCTCGGAAATATCAAATCATATAATTATCATCAATGCATATTTTTTCATATATTTCCTGTCCCAATTCTAGTGGAAAGAGAGGTAAGTCAAATTAGTAAATTTATGAGTGATTACTTCTCTTAGTCATTATAATAATGTGTAAAAATAAAATATTTATCTGCATTTAGGCACAATTAGTTCCCAAGTAAAATGAACCATTTAATTAATCAGTTCCTTTCGTATTATGTTTTTTAGATTGCAATCTTATTTGTTCAAGCCTTTCACGTGAGATACTCCAGTACCCTTTTGTCTATTAAGTGGTCATTTTGTTTCAACATGGTCTTGATATAGACTTTCTGTTGCCGTCTTTGTCATTCTGTTGCTAATCTTCTTCTGCTGAGAAATATTTCCATTTCACCGTTACATTAAACATAAAATGATTATCATGAAAAGATATTGAGCAAAAAGCAATTTATATAAACGAGTAATCAGTGAATCATAGAGATCATTGAATGCCTGTTTTAGTTGTGAATTCTTTATCTCCACTTTATTGAAACTGAATACATTATTACAAGACTATTGTTTCATTGTATCTTGCTATTAAAATTTTCTAACAATTATCACTATATTTGATGGCATGTGTGCACTAGTTATTATTATAAAAGGCAGATATTATGTCACTTTTTGTTGTTTTCTATATTTTATTAGCTTTAATAAAAAGAGTTTTTTTCAGAAAAACAGGTTTCTCATGTTCACTCTTATTCTTTTCATTTTATGTGCCATGTCATTTCAGGACATAGGAGATCATGGCTCTCCACCCCTGTCTAACCCTTACAGCTCTTAACAAGTTCCTTCCCTCTGCCATCTCCCCCAGACCACATTCTGTCATCCACTTGCTCAAGCCCGACTAGGTATGTCATGTGTTGTTTTCCTTTGTCTCTCTTTCCCTCTATTCGACCTGTGAGTATCAGATTCTCCAGGCCTTCCTTCCTCATTGTGTATCCCAGAAAATTCAGCTGCCTTTTCCTGATGTTATGTATAAGCCTCCTCCTTGTTTGTAACCTCTCTAAGACTTCATCGTTGCTCACATGCTAGGTCCATGATATCCTCAGCATCCTTCTGTAGAACCACATCTTCATTGCCTTGAGTCTCTTTTTCATCTTTGAGGAAATCATCCAACAATCACTGCTGTAAAGAAGGACAGATGTCACATAACAGCTCAGTATTCTTTTCTTTGTTACCAAAGATATCCTCCTGTCTTGCAAGACTCTATCCAGCTTTTGGAATGCATCCTTGGCCATCCCAATACGTCTATAGATCTAAGTGTTGCACTTACCATCCTCTGTCAAAATACTTCCCAGATATTTAAATTTCTGCATCTTCCTAATACTGCTGCAGGTTTCCTTCCTAACCTTTTGTTTGAAGTCATGTGAAACGTCAGCACCTTATTTATGTCATTATCTTTGTGTTACATATGATATCCATTTTAGCTGTTGCTGTTGAAAATCTTCAAGTGGTGTCATTACTGTTATTTGGTTAAGTTCTTTGTGATTCTGTAATGCCAGTCCATGAGATATGAAGAACAATAGTTTTTTTTTTCAAGACCTACAGGGTACATTTTCTCAAAGCCAGTTTTTAATCATTGAGCTGAGAAAATGGTAATACGTAACCAACAGTTTAGTAGTATTCTTTTATAAAAGTTTTGAACATGATTGGTCCAAATTTGGTGAAATGAAACTTTGTGAGTGATTCCATAGATAGGATGGCAAGGTGCTGCTGTATATAAACATACATACATACATTCTGAGATAGAAAAGTACTAACAGATTTTGTGATATAAAGACATATAGATATGAATTACCTGATATAAATTTTGATGGAAGGAGAAGTCAGTGCAGAGATAAGTTATTCCATTTCTATTTACATAATGTTAACAGCAATAAGAGAAAATTGTGTTATTTTGCTTGCATCTATTTCCTACGTTGTCATTTGTTTTTCCATATTCTGACAACATTAAATGACAATATGTCAAAATAACATGATGGCCAATCTTCTAGGTCATTCAAGTTAGAATTATTGAGAGTTCCCCTACTCCTACCAAGGTTTCAGTGTACAAAGCCATCTGTCACCATTGATTCCCTCCTCCTTGGCTGCTTCTGATAGCTAGTTTTTATTTTTATTTATTTTTAATACACACAGAAGTGCTCATATTTCCTAATATTTAATGATATGCAGAGAGCTGGAATAGGTAAATTTCTGCATTAAAAAGATATGTTTATTCTGTGATCGAGGACCTTTTTTTTATCTCAATCATCAGGAAGTATCTCCATAATTACTTTAAATGAAGTGAGGTAGTCCATGGCAAGTCAATGTGTTAAGAAGAGATTTGGATGTTAGCATAAATTAAATTTTCTTTTCATCATCTGTACCATGTCATAAAGTGTTGTAGAGTAGTTTCACAGTGGAGGCTTGTATTTCACTAAGTTGGTCCTAAAATAGGTTCGACATATAAAACGTTAGGAACTTGATATAATAGGTAATGATGCAGAGAAATCTAATGGTGGTCGCTGATACTTTTAGCATCTGACTAACGGTCGTCCGACATCGACTGACTGACCAACTCCCTGAGCTACTTCACGACTGCTACTACCCCTACTTATTATAGGCGGGAGAGTCTATTAACAATAGAATAGGTGTGTTCTACTATAACATAAAGTCATTGCACAGCTGAGCACCTCCTCCATATATCTGGGTTGAAAGTCAGATATCTACTCATTCATGTGCAGCATGACTTGGACAAGTAGATTAGGTTAAACCACAGCTGATGTCTTCCAACTTGATGGCTCACCTCAGTCATTGTTTCCATGGCAGACCCTCTGCCCTGGCTGTTCGGTCTAGCAACCCATCCACTCAACAATGCTTTGTCATCACTGCACTAGCTACATACATCGCTATGGAGCTCAGTCAACACCACTGTCTTTGATGACTGATGATCCTACAAGAACATTCATCTGTTGTTTTTTTTTTATTTGTTTTGGCTTTACTCCTGCTGCCACCTTCCTCACAAGGAAAGTGGGATTATCAGTTTAGTCACCAATGGCCCAAACATATGGCAGGTAATACGGGATTACATAGTCCACTCATACAATGACTTGTTATAAATTAAATACCATCAAATGATACACTTCTGAGTGTATATTGGTTTCTATAAATGCATTCATACAGATAAGAATTGAAAGTGTCATACAGAGCTTTGCAGATTGATGTGTTATTATATTTTAGTAGATTCTTGATAATGTTTTTATATTATATATATATATATATATATATATATATATTTGTTGCAAATATGAAATGTTTGGAAACCTGTAGTTTAGTATATAATATTGTCATAGAAAATAATAAAATATTTGATAGGAACTGAGTTAGAAAATTTGAGTGTTATTTTGTATGCATTTTCCAGATTCAGAGTAAAATATTTATTCTAACTTTAATTGCTCCTGCTAGGATAAACGTAGACCGAGGAATTAAAAAAAAATTGTAACATGATATGGATCTGTCTATATTTCTGAGATGAGGTATTATGTACACTATTTACATTATTCAGACTATTGTCCTCACCTTTGTCACCAGATTTATTACGTTTTAGCCATTGCATGCTCCGGCCTTCTTCAGTTAATTAGATCCAGTGACAGGACCCAAAGAGTGTGAGTTCAATACCCAGTTAAGGCAGTGAAGGACTTGGAGAGGGGAATTAACAGGAGATAACTGATAACTGACATTCATTAAAACATGGCATGTGAAACTAGAACGGTCTACCCCAGTGATCAAAATAAAGGGTTAAGTTCAACACTCCAACCACCTGAAGAAGGCTGGAGCATACAACGGCTGAAACATTGTAATAAATATGGTGACAAAGATGAGGACAATAGTCCGAATAATGATATGGATATATAACTTTACTGATAAATTAATTTTTTCTTTTATATTGTCAATTTTCTTCATTCAATTATTGTTAGAAATTTATAAATCTCTAACATCAAGAATCCACACATATAAAACATGAAAATTTGTATCCATATATATATATATATATATATATATATATATAATATGTCATCAGTTCCCAATTAAGCATCTACGCAGACAAGACTACTATTTACTCATGCAGCAATAGTAAATCTGGTATCACTGACAAAACTAACCTGGCCATTGATCTTGTGGTTGACTGAAGCAGAAAATGGCTGGTAAACTTGATGCCTCAAAAACAAACTGCTCTCATTTCCACACCACAGAAAACCCTCCCTGCCTTCCATTAGAATGTTTGATGCTCAACTCCACGAGAACACCTTTCTGCACCTGACTGGTCTCACGCTGTCCGCTAACCTAAGATGGAAAGAATATGTTGAATCATTTACCTCCTCATCTACCACAAGGAAAGTTGGTTCTCTGTGTCGTGAAAGTTTTTCTCATGTGAGTCCATCCTTCAAGTCTGTAAACTAACACACGTCCTTGCATGAAATTTTGTTGCCATATATGGTCGGGAACCCCCACTGTTCTTCTCAAGGTCCTCGACAAAATCCATAAACAGATATGCAATGTGGTTGGTCCTGGTCTGAAATTTTGCCTACTGTCACTTTCTCACAGATGTGTTGTCACTTCCCTCTGTCTTTTCTACAAGTACTTTCATGGTAGCTGCTATGACAAGCTATTTTCAGTGGTTCCCAAACTGCATGAATTTAAGTATATTACTAGTTTGGCATCTCAGTCCCACCCTTTCATTGTCGAAATGGTTAAATGTAGCTGTCTCGCACTTCCCATCTGTGGAACTCCCTTCCTCTTACTTGCTTCCCTGACAGTTATAGTCTTCAGATATTCAAATGTAATGTCAATCGACATCTTTTGATGCCTTGATGTCTCTTTACTCTTGCTCCCACTCTCTGTAACCCCTTGCATGCTAGTGGCACTCCCACCTTGCTTGGAGTAAAAAGCTTAAAAAAATATATATATATAAAAGTGGACATTGAAGTCAACATCCAACAGCAGCAATAGTTTACTTCATGCTTAAACATGCTTAACCCATAAATATAGCACACCTTAAACTATATTTTTATCATATATATATTTATATATATTGTTGAAGCTTGAATAAGCATGGAATAATAATAATACAACACAAAATGTACGTAACAAAATGTATTGAAACAATGAAAAAAGGTACACAATATTTACAGGTAGTTTTGGTATATTCTTGGGAAGACTGTTCCTGCAGAATGGGTTGACTAAGTCGCAGTCGGGCAGAGTCTCTGGATTCGATCTCTTAATCTTCCTAGTCTTCCGGTACCAACCCATATTTATATGGTCGGTACTCCAATTTATGTAAATTAGGTATCATACACAAAATATATATATATATATATATATATATATATATATATATATATATATGTTAATTTATTTTGCTTAAACATTATTTTAGATGGATACTCATATTTAAGTAAATGCTCTGTTTATTTAATTAAACAATATTTATATTTAATTACATTTACTGGCCTGAATCTAATATATATGAGAAAAAATTATATCATTTTTTATATCCCAGAACTACGTTAGGAAAATCAATGACAAAGTGGTAAAATTTTTCATGTGATGTGTTTCGTCCTTTAGGACTTTATCTGATGTTTTTAAGTTTAATATTTTCTTAATGTGTTTGTGTATATTTTGTCAAGCCAATTTCATTTATTTTCTTTTTGTTTACATTTTCATCACTTTTTTTATTAAGCATCTCGCCTTGTGATAACAGAATTATAGATATATGCTATTTTAAACTTGACAAATAAAATGACATTATTTAAATTTATTTTTTATCTCCTACTTTAGTTTTATCGCACAGAAAAAAAGAGGTGTAATTTTACAGTTAAATGTTGACATCATTTTCATATTTTTGATGGCATGGCAATCTTATATGATAAATATTAATTTGTTATTTTATTGACCAGAGTATTACTGCCATATCTAGATTGGAGTTGCCTAATTCTTTCTTGCCGACTTTGACATTCAAAAGTATCTATGAAGCCTTGTGGATAAGTAATTATTTTTCACCCTCTAACCCCTTTTCCACAAATAAAACATTGCAAGCCTCTTACTACTCTATTGTTATTACCAAGGTAAAATGTTTTGATGAATTACATTCCTTTGTTCCACCAGTTGAGGCCTTTACAACTAACAACTGTCATGTCATATAGCGATTTTCCAAGCGTAGCTTAGATGTGGCACAAAGCCAAAAGTAGGAGGAACCCAGTGAGGATCGAATTCACTACTCAGTCATAATTGTTCTAGCGAGACAAACTTGCTAACCATTACACCACCTCGAGGTACCCCATAGCGATATTCCAAGCATAGCTTGGATGTGGCACAAGGCCAAAAGTAAGGGGTACCTAGTGAGGATTGAACTCACTATTCAGTGGTAATTGTGTTAGTGAGACAAGCTTGCTAACCATTATGCCACCTCAAAGTGTCCCTGTCATGTCATATATATAGTCATTTTATATCCCACTGGTAATAAAGGAGTTCCACAGCCACACCTTCTTCCCAAGAGCCACTGGTTTGTGGGAAAGAATCCTGAGAGGCTTCTCCTCCAATCACTGTATTCTTAACCTCTCTCTCAATCATTATCATTCATATATATCTTTATAATCTACTCTTTTTACCTCATCCTCTTAGGAAGTTTGGATTCTAGTCTGCCTTTTTTTTATTTTTTACAAGGATGTTTAAAAACCACTCAAGGTAGACGGTTACAGAATAAGAGACACGCTTTATGCAGATATGTGGAATAACAGTTAACCTGAAACTTGAAAAGGTTAAGATTATGGTGATTGGGGAAGCATCCTCTTGGGAGTCAGTCCATTCACTTACATGCAAATATCCTTGAGAAAGTTATGAATCTATCTCCCCTCCCAGATATGAGTTAAATAGTAGGACTTGTATCTGAAAAAACTCATTGTTGTTCTCAAAATATTTATTAAGGCAATATTCTCTCACAAAAAAAATGATTATTATTACAATCCAAACATTTATTTTGGCTTAAAAAAAAATCCACAAAGGGTTGATAAACTGTAAAAAAACAAATCAACCAACATTCTCTTACATCCATAAAACCTCTTTGGCCTTATATTGGGTGAACAGTAATGTAATAAGAAAATATCTTTGTGTGTATATATATATATATATGTATGAGAGAGAGAAACATGTTTCATTGAATAATTTAGACAAGTTTTGTCTACTTATTTTCAATTGGATCCTTTCATATTCATGGACAAGCATTTTGGTGCCATTATTAAAGGAAGAGAAAAAAATAACTGTGTTGATAAATATTTTATTCAGAGTACTTTTGACATAGCACAACGTCATCATCATCTCATCAGGGTGTTGTTTATTTCAAGACAAATATTGTAGTGTTTGTCATTTTCAAAGATGAAATTGCTGTGTTCATTTGAAAGTTAAATTTTTTAGTTGTGAAGTGAAGAATCCTGAGTGAATATGTGAAGCTTGACTAATGCTTTAGGGAAGGTAACTAAGTATGGTGTTTTAAGAGTTTTTAAGAAATAAGTAAGTGCAAACCATTATATTTTAAACAATCTATAGTACACATTTTAAAACATTTGTGCAGTATTTGAAATTAATTTTATTAAGGTTTGGTTTTAATTTTTTAATATACTTAGCTTTGAGGATTTTTAGTTTATGTTTATTATTTTCATGAAAAAGTATAGAAGTATTTTCAACAAGAATTTTTCTGAATTACAAATGTGGACAGGTATGCTGTTGTAAATGCTTAGAAATTATGAACATATCATTCAAATGAAAACTCAGCCACTGAGACAATGTGGTCATAGTGTGTCCAACA
This sequence comes from Acanthosepion pharaonis, assembly GCA_903632075.3. Taxonomy (NCBI): domain Eukaryota; kingdom Metazoa; phylum Mollusca; class Cephalopoda; order Sepiida; family Sepiidae; genus Acanthosepion; species Acanthosepion pharaonis. The sequence goes on along the minus strand of CAHIKZ030003761.1, from coordinate 380,228 downwards.
TAAATATTATTTTTTCTGTTAGAGATACAATCTTCCAGAGGAAATTTAAATTTATAAACAATGTTGGTTTTCTGCAGCATGTTAGTGGGTGGGGAAGAGTTGTTACGAATGACTGAATTAGATATACTAGTTTTAGTGTTGTCTATAATTAATATTAATTTTTAATAGGATCTGTAGTGGATTTTTTAGGATATTTTTGTCTTATTTATAATTAGAATGTATTTGGTTGTAACATAAAAGATTAATTTTGAAGAAAATTTCCATTGGTAAGGATAGTTGAAGAAGTATTCTATTTGCTTAGTGTTAAAATTTCTGATAGATCTTATTTCCTTATCAACAATATAATTAGGGAAGTTATTATTAATAAGTGTTTTATATTTTTTAGTTCACTGTAGAAAATCTTTTTTTGCAAATAATTTTTTACATGGTTTATTAAGGTTTTAGAATTGCTATTTTATATTGGGTATTCACTCTTATAGTTAAAGGTGCACAAAATTACGCTGTTAGGTTTATATGGGGAGATAGTGAATTTATTTTTATTAGTGTTTATCGGTATATCTAGAAAAGGAATTTTATTACTATTATTCAGTTCATATGTAAATTTAAGGACAGAATTATCTTGGAATTGTTTTTGGAGTTAATGTATTTCTTCTGTATTCTTGACTATATATATAATTATTGAATAGTGACCCTAAATGCAAATCTTCCCCTGACTCTCAATATATATATATATATATATATATATACTCAGTTTTATATCCTAATGTAAACAAAGCAATTTCTAAAGAACTGATGGAGTTTTATTTATTAATCTGACAGATTCTGTTACTTAAACATTATTTTTCTTTAATAAGAATATTCAGGCTGGTAGACTTCAATAAATAAATGGAGTATCTACACAAATATGGGCATCCACTAAAAATAACATTTAAGTAATAAAATCTGTTGGATTAATAAATAAAATCCATTACTTCTTTAGAAATTGCTTTGTTTATGCTAGGATGCAAAACTGAGCAGATATGTATATTTTGAGAGTCAGGGAAAAATTGTGTTTAAAGGCACTATTCAACTGTGTTTGATCATCAACTCATATATATATATATATATATATATATATATATATATATATATATATATATATATACATCTATGTACAAGCAGTATATGTCCATGTGATTATTTGTATGTGTATTTGTAAATGAAAGTTAAACTCATCATGTCATTATCACTTTTTATTCTTGCTTCTTCATTTAATGTTAACTCTATTTAATTATAAAGTGAAGTCAATATAAACAAAATGAAAAGTTTAGTCAAGTACATATATTGAAGAAAAAGACATTAGTTTCAAACCTTGTATGATGAAACTGCATTGTTTTCCTTTCACTACTCCTGTGAAAGAGACAGTTGAAATAACATATAATGAAAAAAGAAAGCTCATAAAATTTGACACTCACAGGGCATATTAAAAGCAAGAGCGATAGCAGGAAACAGTGACTAACCTACCTAATGAGCTTGTGTAAATGACTGATTTATGGTAAAATGTAAATGTCTTAGTTATAGTAACTGGAGCAATAGTAAAAAAAAAAATATATCTAGGGCAACAAAGGATAGGAAGTTATGGAGAACCATAATCGCCCATGTATTTAAGGCTACACATCACACAGAAGAAGATGACATCTGTGATGTCATCTTTGGCCACTTCTGTTTGGCTGAAAGCCAATATGTATAAATGATTGACAGTTTGATATTGTGTCAAACTCAATTTGGTATGTCAAGCCAAAATTATTGTGACACATATTGGAAGATAGATGTTATCATTCAAGTAACCAAGTTTCCCATGACAGTACGAATCAAATATAAGTATATTCACAATATATAGTATATAGATGTATATTGAGAATATATAGATGTTCAGGTAGTGTAGTGGTTATGAGTGGAGAAAGTGGGAATAGCATATCATTTTTCAAATTCCAGACATTCCATTCACTTTCATTCAAATTGAAAAAGATATGATAATATCTATTTTTCAACCTAAAAGTTAATAGCAAGGCAGACTGAGCTCTCTAGCTTTGACTAGCAACTAACTGTAAAGAATAATTCTGAGTTCAAAACCAGTTTGGTAAGTAGATTCTCACCCACCCAACCTGATGATGCCCCCCACCCCAAGGTTTTACTGTTCTTAAAAATGGCAGGTATTATCAAGTTACTCATACAGTGAATTACTCATAATTGTTTTTTTTTATTCTAATCATTTTTGCCCTGAGCAAAATGATAAAAGCTGCTAAGAGGCAAAGGAGTTACCGAGTCTAAAAGAAATAGTGAGAATAATGAAAGAACAGGATCTAAGGAGACAGAATATCATGATTGATGTTAGCAAGAGGCCTGAAGAGGGTTTCACAAGTGAGAAGGATGGGAGATGAAACTATTAGCATAGAGCTTATGGTTTTATCTGGCAACTCCAACAGTGAAATTTTGAGACCTAGATGCCAATCTAGTACTGCACTTAAATTTGTGAAGTCAAGGTACCAAAGAGGAAAACATCACAATAATTACAGTGAAAATATTTACATTTTTAATACCATAAGATACACTGCTGACACCATGTTGATAGAAGAAACAGAAAATAAATAGCAGAAACTCCTCAAAGTAATAAAGAAAATCAAGAAGAAAGAACTAACTATCAATTATAAGACAGACTATATGGTCATTAGCAATAGCAAAAGCCAAAATGGACACTATGAATTGGAGATAGCAGAATCAGGTTATTACAGTAATTAAACTATCTAGGAGGTCTTTCAACAGACAATAGAAAATATGACACCCAAAAGGTCAAATGTGTATTGAAATAGCAAAAGATGCTTGGCAAAAGCTAAACATAGTATTAAGAAACAGGATAATTTCATTAGAAACAAAGAAAAGAGTACTGAGCTGCTACATAATATCAATCCTTTTATCTAGCATTGAATGCTAGACAACTTCCCTACAGATGAAGAAGAGACTTGAGGCAACAGACATACAGTTCTACAGAATGATGCTGTGAATACCATGCATTGTGCACGTGAGTAATAAGGAAGTGTTAAGGAAAATAGAAACAAAAATGAATACTTAGAATCAGAAGGATTGAGTTGGAAATTCTAGAAGATATAGAGAAAGAGGGTTTGGAGAATCTGACACTCACAGGACATATTAAAGACAATAAGGACATGGTAACTTGCCTAACAAACCTGTTTAATTAGATGACAGAATTTGGAGGGATAGGAAAGAAACAAACATTTCTGAGAGCTACAAAGGATAGGAAGTTGAAGAGTGCCATGATAGCCTACATCGTGAAGCAACACAGCATATAAGTTTGTTTTAACAGAAAGTATTCAAGCCACTGTAAGAAAAAAAATACAAACACGCACCCACTAATTTATGAAAGATTCTGTTTGAGAATTGAGAGAAATAGAATCAAATTGCAATGCGTTTGATGTTGATTCACTAAGATCATATACAAATAACAAAAATCAATTTAAAAGACAATATTTCTTCTAGTTTAAGCATAAAGTTTTTCAGAATGGACAAATAAAGTCTGTACGTTGATTGAAAACCTTCCCTTCCACCCCGATCATGTATCACTCTGGATACACAGTCGATAAGCAAAGTGACAATGAGAGGGTTCAAATTTATCTCAACAGCTGTAGTTAATTTTTTTATGGGTATAAAACTTCTGATTTTACATCATTAAAATGTAACAAGGAAACATAAACAATTTCTTATATTTTTCTGCAAGTGTGCATGTAAATTTTCTGAAAACAGCTTGTTTTTAATGCTAATTAGATGTAAATATACAAGTAAAAACTTCCACTTAATGATGATAGTGCAGGATTTTTGATGCGGTAATATAAAGAGAAAGATATTAACTCATTTTTATTTATCTTTTTTGTCTAAAGTCTGATTTTTACCAGACCTCAAATAACTCATTGAATTGCTTTGTTATAATGGCAAAAGAGTAAATTGTGTTTGCCTCTAATGGGCAAACTGGAAGCATTTAAATTGTTCATCAGAGCAGTTAATTGTCATGTATGGATGGCTGGAAAAGATAAAAAAATTGGCAGAAGGAGATTTTTGCTTTTGCATATAAGGCAAAAGAGAAACAATAAGAAAGAAAATGAAGAAAATATCCAGTGTAGATTAGAAAATTGAAATTTAAAGTGATATGATTTTGTCCCTGAAGCTTTGAATCCAAGCAAAAATAACAGCTTCATTATCTTGTTAACAATAATAATAGTTTTTGTAGTACAAGGAGGTGCTGAAATGTTCAACGCACATCCTAAATGACAAAGGCAGTGAAAAAAAATTATCAGCCACCCTACTTCTCAAGAAACTAAACTGGCCACCAGTCTTGAAGAGGACCTCCAATCTGTAGCTGACTGGGGCAGGAAATGGCTTATAAACTTCATTGCCTCCAAAACGGAACTGCTATCACACAGAGAACCCTCCCTGCCTCCCATCAGAATGGTTGATGCCAAACTCCATGAGAGTGCCTCATTACACCTGCTTGTTCTCACACTGTCCACTGATATGAGGTGGAACAAATAGACTCAAAAGCTTCATCTACCACAAGTAAAGTCGGTTCTCTGTGTTGTCCCAAAATGTTTTTCTCGTCTGAGTCCATCCTTCAAATCAACCATCCAGAAACATCCTCTGCCCAACTCAATTCCTCAAATCAATATTTTAGTGACTAAAATAAAGAAGTTTTATTTTAAAATTTTGAGAATTCATTTTCCAATTATATTGAGCAGTTGGATGCATTACTATTCATTGTTGAACATTTCACCTGTTGTGCCTTCTGGCATTTCTCAGATGCATATCAATCTGGGTAACCTACAGGGAATTCTGAACTGAACACTTTATTTAATCTACAGATGTCAATCAGCACCCACTAACATCTCTCCCTATTTCCTTTCTTTCCACTGGTATCAGTGGTGATGATGGCTCTGAAGGCCCAACCTATTCCTGAAAAGTTGTGAGCATTATTGTGGGTGATGATGCAGATGCACAAATCAGACCCTCCAGACTGCACATCACACACCCTCTTCATGTTAACAGTTGAACTCAAAAGTCTTGGTGGTCCCACACCAGGAACGACAATTTGCAGCATTGGTCTCCCATATATCAGGGTCAATGTTGGCCTGTGAAATGTTGTTTTCGGCCTCATACTAGATGTAGACCATTCTTGTTCCACTGCCCATGTCTAGGGATATCTTGTCTAGTTCTTATTTTTAGTAGAATATTCCAACCAGTTCCACTCTACACAGAAAAAAAAACTAACATTAGGGGATAACATGACCAAGAACTACATGTGCTTCATTTCTTGAAGTTGTAACAAAGAATATAAAGGTGGAACAAGCCACCCCCTAAAAATAAGACTGGAGGAACATTAAAAAGCTGTAGTGAGGGGGTGAGACAATAAAATCAGGCATAGCTGATCCTGTATGGAAGGAAAGGGGTAGTCATCAGTGCCTTCAACAGCAGCAACAGCTGTCAAAATATGACAGGTAGCAGCAGTACTAATCGGCAGGTTTAAGTTCACTACTGAGAATTATCCTCCAGGACAATAGCCTAATGAATTAAAGCCTTGGTTCATAAATTTGGTGACAGTAATTGTGAGTTCAATCTACCTGGGCTGGGCAGTGTCTACTTGAACTTAGTCAAAATTGGTGAGCAATAACTGAACAACACTAAAAGTAAGAATTGGTACAAGAGCAGTCTTGTACAAATCGATATACACCTAATGAAGGCCAGACGGCTCAATAGCCAAAACATTGAGATAACAACAAAGATGAAGAAAATAGTCTGAAATAGAATAATGATAACTTCTTATTCAAGAAATTCAGACTGAAAGTGAGATACATATTTGGATTAGTATGTACTGTTGAAGGGTCTAGATCAGTCTTCTTGGCTGGGACAAAAGATTTTCAGCACCCCCTCCTATAAGATAATATAAAAAAATTAACTCAATCAAAATTGGGTGTAACATCTCATTTGCATACACCATATTTCTCACCATTTAATATTTAAAGTGTTTTAATAGAGAATGGAAAATTTGATAGCGCATGGAATAGTAAAATATGCCTTTCAAAAGCTAAGTATTAAGAAACTCCTCAAAGACATAGGGTAACAGAAATGTGGTTCTACAGAAGGATGCTGAGAATACCATGGAATGAACATGAGAGTAATGACAAAGTTTTGAGGAAAATGGTAACAAAAAGGATGCTTATATTTAAAATCTGAAAGACTTGAAATTTCTAGGACATAATGTGGAAACTTTTAATTCTCATCGACTGTGGACCCTCCTGATTCATGATATGACAGCCCATTTGATACCAGGACTCAAGAAGTGGGATTTGTCAGTTGGAAGCTATTTTTTTAGCAGATAATTAGCTTGAAATTGGTAGTCACAATGAACCCAGTTAAGCAGAGATCAAAACCCCAACTCATCTGTGCAGTTCACCTTTCATTCAGGTTATTGACCACACATGCAAATTAGTGATAGTTTTAAAATTAAAACTAGAACCAGGCATGCACTTTACCTAAATTGCAAATAGCGGCTCTGATCTGACAGAAATATAGGCAGATGTTAAAAATATATATTATACCCTTCCCCAGGGTAGAAATGTATATCCGTTTTTACCAAAAGTGTCTTTTTCAGAAATCAAACGAATAAGCACATCCAAAGCATAACTTTCAAAAACCAGTTACAGATGTGTTTATATGCTGATCTTGATTTTATTTTATGTCCTTCTGAGCTTGAAACTTGTCCAATTGTCAAGTGACATGTCTGGTAGAGTTGTTAGCCACCACTCGGGTAATTCAAGGTGCCTCAGTTTCTTAGTTAGCATATTAAAAACAAATAAAAAAAAATGTGTTTGAAATTAACCAACATAATTTTCCCAAGAGTATTTTAAAGAAGTGAATAATTCAACTTTAAATGGAATGAAATGAATTATGTGAGTTCCATATTTTTCAGACAGGTGTAATCCAAAACAAACAAAAAAGATTCAAATTTACATGGATGATTTGTTTGCATTTGAAAACCTCTATCATCTAATCATTATTTTTTTTTTCAATCATAAAAAAAATGTCTTCAGCCAATAAACTAATTTAATGTTATTGAAGAAAATCTTTGATCAATCTATTTTGAAAAGTCAAAAATGAGAAATTTTTCACAAATCTTGGAGTTCAGCAACAATAAAAAGAAATTTTATATATAACAAGAAAGATTGCTAAAATAGTCTTTCACCAATTGCTACTGTTTTTAGTGAAAAAAAAAAAAAAAAAAAACATTTTAAGAAAATATTTGGAATTTGAACTAACATATGCTTCCAACAATGAATTCCTGCTAAAGATATAAAATTTAAAGAAAAATTAATGTTATCAGTACTTTTTACTCAGGCTCCCTCCACCATATTTTTCCCTGTGCCTTTTCTAGAAATATTTTTCTGAATTAGAAATATATTGAATTAAAATTTAAGCCAATACTAGGTCTGGTCTGATCATTTTACAGTTGAAAGTTGGTTCACTGTGTTTTCTTCATTCACTAGAAAATTTTCTGACTTTTGCCTTCCAGTCAGAATTTATCTTACATACTTTTTAATTTTTTCTCATATTTAAACCCTTTGCATCTTAGTGGCTTTCTTGCATGTTTTGAATATTGCCTGTTTAAAATATTTTTTCTGATTGATTTTTTTATATTTATAAACCTTTTTGTTAGAAAATATTTTTTTTAGATTAAAAATTTTTTGGAGATATCTGCAATACAAGTTTTACTAACCTAACACATGGCATCTCATCTTCTGTCTTTTTCCCAAGGTATTTGTAATATAACTTCTGAAATGGTAATTGTTCTGATGGACTTTACATTATGGCAGTGCTCATCAACCTTTTTTTGTTCCATCAGAACCCATCTTGGTACTGATCAAACATTCCAGTGGCTGGAGGAATTCTGAAATAAAAATTGAAAAAATCTTATGCAAAAAAATATGGTTTCAAAAAGTTTTATATTTATTAAAATAAAATAAAAATACTCATCCTCAGATTTATTTACAAACAAATACAAAGACAAACTGTAAAAATATTGTATACGTACATATGTAATTTTAATCTTGCTTCTACGGTTATTATACATGTTTTAAAAACTTCAGTTTAAAGTTTATTTTCATTAAAAATTCAATGAGAAACTTGAGCCTGATGTTTCTTGCACAAATCTTTAATATTGGGTCGTGTTTTTGACAGATACACACAAAGTTTATCTTCAATACATATTTGCACAGGAGAATTAAAAATTACTGTTCAATGATAGTACTTGTGTAACTTCTTGCGGAACCCCTGGGCTTTACTGGCGGAACGCTAGGATTCCGCGGAACCCTGGTTGAAAACCACTGCTCTATGGTATTTAGACATTTATACAAGATTGGCAACAAGGCCTCATCATTTTACAGTTGAATTGGCTAGATGTAACTGTGTTCTATGCTAACAGTTTCTTTCCTTGAACTTTTTGCTTCTCTCTTCTACCTTCTTACTTTCCAGTCAACTTTGATCTTTGAAAATGTTAATGCAATATTAATCATTACTTACTGTCTTCTGATTACTTGTTTATTGTTCTCACTCCTTAATAATGTTTTTCTTTTTCTTATTCGTTCACATTTGTGTCTTTATTGATTTATTGCCTTGCTTTGGGTGAAATGATTAAAAAAATAAACCTTTTGATACCTGTTTAAAACCCACAGATTTTCAAGATGCATGTACAAATAGCTCTTTGGCTGGCACTATTTTCAAGGAGGAATTCAGTTATTGACCCCATCCTTTAGACTGAGAGTTCATATAACATGGCTCAACTTAATGATTTGAATGCAATAAATTTCTAAAGCCATAGTTTTTCTATTGCCCTTTTCTAGGCAAATAACCAAATCAGCTATTAAGATCTGCTACCTGTTTGAAGGAGTATTCTGAGAGTTTGGTAAATCTGGATAATATGTGCTATAAAATTTCACATGACTAGAAATTTCTCTTACAATTACACTTTCTGTGTTTGTGTCTATCAGAGTAAATGAAAACCAAAAAGCAAATTACACTTCCGAATATTAAATTTCATGGTAAGCATTCCGTCCTCATGACAGAATCTTTGAAATGATTTTCATGACAGATAAGAATTATAAACCAATGAATAAAAAAATACTTGCTATTCACAACACAGCCTGGTTACCATACACAACCAGCAACGTAAAGAAAAATATTATCTTTATGTACAGTTATATCTTGAGGACAAATCTTTTTTTATTGTTCATGCAATCTACTTCTGTTTTAAGTGCACCTGCGCTTGCTAAATTGTTAATTGCCTTTTTTCATATTATTTGGGCAGCATTAATTACATGAGTCATCCAATGTAAAATATTTGTATTTTATATATAATGTAAAATATATATATTTATTTCTTGATTTTAAGTAAGAACTTCATTTCATTATTCATTTATACCAAATCCTGTTAATATTTTACAATATAATTTACAGTACATTTTTATGTATTTCTTATAGTAATTCCTACCTTTTATAACTGTTTAAATCTATTTATCTAATTTTTCTTAAGTTGCATGTGATACTTTCCTGTCTATAAGTTTGTACATTTAACACTTTTTCATTTCCTTGTGTCTTTTATAATTTACTATGACAACATATAAGCTTGTGGCTGGTGTAATGGACATTGGTTCAGGAGAAATCAGAGAGGCAAGTTCAGTCGAGTAATATATAAATCCCACTCCTTTCTTCTGTTATCGAATAATAGTAGAAAAAAAATTATTGTCAAAAAAGTGTCAATGCAATATTCCCTTGCAAAAAAGGATAGAATTATTCCTGCAATCCAAATTATGTTTTAGCTTTAAATAGCCAACAAAATGTTGATAAACCATAACAAACTCAATCTTCCCCAGCCATGGGTTAAATAGTAGCAATCACTAAAGAAGGGGGAAAAATTCTGACTTCCATATCATGAAGAAAACAATGGGAAACAATTGACTATCTTTATGAAGAAAGCATGACAATTTACAGATCATAAGAAAGAAACAGAATCCGTGGAGAGTCATGAATGACTACATCCTGAAAGGGAAATGACATTCATCAAATCTCCTCATCTGAGTACTCTTGATGTGAGACTCCTGGACAGCAATACACTGCACCTTCTTGGCCTCAT
>CAHIKZ030003761.1:285000-365000 GCA_903632075.3 Acanthosepion pharaonis | reverse complement strand
TATTTAATCTTAATTTCTGTTTTTTTATGAATCATAGATAAAAATAAAGCTGATAATAAGATTCAAATTTAAGTCTCTTGTCCTTATGAGCCTGTCTTTCCATGACAGTGGCTTTACTGATTAGACTACAATAGCCAACCAGAATGAGTAACCAAAATCTAGCTATATAGATATATGTATTGGTAATATCAAAATACGCTATTTCCATACAGGAAACATTCATCACAATTATTGTAATTGTTGGTTGAATTTATAAAATCAATCAATTACTTATCCTTCCACTGATCATTATTACTTCTATTGTTTTGACAAAAAAAATTAAAATGACTCTTCACAAGAATAGCCATATTTCAATTATCTCTTTCTTTCAGGAAATTAGAATCTTTGAGTCTGCAAAATGATCTTGCTCTTTCCAATATTACTGGGAATTTCCTTCCAACCTTTTTGTTATATTTCATGATGACTTCTTTATTTTATTTTCTTATTGCATGTGCCACTCATTTTTGTTATTGCCTGTGTTGGGAGTGTTCAAGTGAAGTTGTTGTTTTGAAAGGCATAATTTAATTATATATATATATATATATATATATATGATTTTATATATGATGAAGTGGGAAAATTTTTTCTTGCGATGCATTTGATCCTTTAGGACTTCATCAAACTAAATTTGTTATGTTGGTTTAACTACACATGCACATAAACAAGGGATGCTGGGAATTTTAAATTTTATTTTATATTTTCTTTTTTTTTTAATTTAGCTAATTTCATTTAGATTCTTTTTATTTCCATCACTTTTGTTATTAGACATTCTCCCACACTGTGATAATATAACTTCTGCCAGGAATGTTGAAATGTTGTAAGAGCCAGAGCATGGATTTACTGTGGATGACCTGGCTAGATTTAAAAACAAAAAAGAAATTTATATTTAAAATTCCCAGCATCCCTCATCTGTGGGTATTTAGTTGGATGACATCCTAAAGAATAAAATGTGTCACAAGAAAACCAATTTCCACTGTTTCATACATTTTTTACCAGTATTGTTCTTGATATACAAAATATATATTGTTATCTCATATATATATATATATATATATATATATATATATAATATGCTAAGAAAGTTGGTTCATGGTGTCATGCTAGATAATTTTTCTCTCCAGAATCTCTTATATATCTCTAAGTCTACCATTCATCTATGCTTAGAACATTGTCGCCACATATGGTCTGGTGCTCCTGGTATATATCTAGAGATTCTTAATAAAATCCAAAGAATCAGCAATAGTATTGGCTCTGATGTGTCATCTCAGCTTCAGTCACTTTCCCATTGCTGTAAAATTGCTCTCCTGTGACTTTTTCTATAAATACTTTCATGGTAATTGTTCAGATGAGCTCTTCACTATGGTACCTACACTTTATGAATTTAAGTGCAGTACTTGCTTGGTGACAAACTCTCATCAATTTAAAGTTGAAATGGCTATATGTAACCAGAAGTTCTATGCTAACAGTTTCTTTTCTCTCCCTTCCAGATCCATGCTTTCTAGTCAACTTTAATCTTTACAAATTTAAATGCAAAGTCAATTGCAATTTACAGTCCTCCTGATTACTCTTCTTTCATTTTCACTCCTTAGTAATGTTTCTGTTTTCTAATACTTCCATGCCCAGTAACCCCTTGTGTCTTAGTGGCTTTACTCCCTTGCTTGGGGTGATTGCTATTAAAAATATATATTTTTACTCAATGTTCATCCACTACCCAGCCCAATAGCCACTCATATGTTGAGGGTCACATACTAAGGTTGTTACATGGGTGCAAGAGAAGGAAGTAAGTGCAGATTATCAGGATATGTAGGATAGATAACTGTTGACCCTCAACTTGAAGAGGTTAAGATTGTAATCATGGAAACATCCTCTTGGGAGTCAATTCCACAATGTAGCAGTTCTCAGGAAGAAACTATCCAAGTGGAACCTCATAATTACCAATGGAATATGAAGAGAATGATGATGTTTTGGCCTTGTGAACATAATATAGTGGATCTTAGCTGTAAAGGTCTAAATTAGGTTTAACTGAGAAATGTAACTCATTTGAACATTTGCCATAGAAATAGCATTAGGTTAGTGATACTTGGGAAAGTTCTTCATTTGTGTTCTTGTAGAGCCAGTTCAGATGGAAGATTGTCTTTAAGATTTGGAGGATCAATTTATTTGAAACTATTGTGTGAAGGTGATAGTTTTAAACATCTGTGAATGAATTGGATGATGTTCATGATATCCATATGAAAGTCTAGATTTGTTTGAGAACATTACTCTCAAGTTAATATTTCAGTTTTGTAGCATCTTACTTTTCTAAATACAAATATGCCAGTATCTTTCTTTACACATTATTAGTATTTTTAGTGATGTGTGGATGGCGTAAATGATAACTGCTCAGAATAAAAAATTGAAAAACCAAGTTCAAGTTCCAATCAAGTTTGTTACATTTACTTAGGAAAGGGTTAAATCAGTTATTCTCAATTGCCATTGTCACAGCATACATACATATGTGCAGAAGTAGTAATGTTATATGATTCAGAAAAATAGAGTAAGTTTTGGTAATTCTGATATGTTTCCTTCACTGCATATTACATGAATTAAAGAAACAATCCTTGTTATGGTTACCCATCTGAAAGCATTCGACGAAAGCAACAACTATTATTTCCCGTGATTGAACACAGAAAGGTATGATTGGATCTGAAATCCCTTCATAAATGTTCCTTTTAATATTAGACTTGAAGAAGAAGAATTGGCCACCATTTCTATTGATCGAGGTCTTAAAATAAAACATTTGATGCTACCCATTGATACATTTTGGATTTCAATACAAAAGGAATATCCCATATTAGCTTAAAAGGTTTTATCAGTTTTATTGCAATTTTCTAGTTCTTATTTATGTGAATTAGACCTCTCAACCCTAAATAATATAACAAATAAGAAGCAAGAAAGATATGTCCAACTGAAGATAAAATAAAGGTCTGCTTGTCACACATTCAACCAAATATAGAAAAAACCTAAAAAAAACACCAGGCACAGGTTTCACACTAAATAAGCTGCACAAATACCTGAATAGAAACTTTGTAATAAATTAAGTTCATATTTGTGTGTGTATTTTTTTTTAATCTATGGTTTTATTTCATATTTAAATTTGAAATTTTTTTTAAAATTTTGCTATATATGCTGTGATATTTTCATTTGTGGCATTGCTTTAAAATGCTGAGACACGCTGTGTTAAATTGTAGGACTTGTATCTGGAAAAAAATTGTTATTCTCAGAAAATTGTTAAAGCAATATTCACTTGCAAAAAAAAAAATATTCTTAAAATCTAAAATGTTTCATCTTTAAATAACTAACAATGGGTTGATAAATTGTAAAAAATGAACGAATCAATCAATGGTATTCTTAATTGTTTTTAGTTTTAAATCACAATATACTAGTAGTTTACAGATTTTTTTTTTTTTATTATTAGAAAGAAAAGATTTGCCTCATGTTCACATTTTATTTTCATGTCAATGAAGAGACAACTGAAATTCCTGGAACTCATAATGAGGAAACAGTGCCTGGAGAACTTCATACTCACAGGAAGTCAAGAGATGTAAGAAGAAACAGCAAGTGACCTACTTAATAAGGTTCAGGGAATGAATGACAAAACACAGATGATGAGGGATGGTAAATTTATCCTATAAATCTTAAAGAAAATTATCCTTCATGATATCCTATAGATTGGCAACATAAAATCACAAAGCATTTTAACAAATGAGAAAAAACAAATTACATGAATAATTTCAACAGCAACCACAACAAAAATGTGTATTACAAAAGAAATGATATAATCAAACTGTTAAATTTCCACATTATTAAGAACAAAGATTGGAAAGAAATGACAATCATTAATAAAAAAAGCTATAACAGTCAGTAGACTTGAGTTTTTTTTATTGATTCATTTTCTATAGCTTAACCCTTTGCAGGTTATTTAAAGCCAGAAAATATTTTAAAATTTTTTTAGATAATAATGGTTTTAGTGATACAAATCTTACTAATTAACCCATAGATAAAGGAAGAAAAAGTGGATTCATGCCTTTCCCAAGGGTAGTTGCATATAAGTGAATATAATGAGCCCAGCAAAATTGGAACTCAGCTCTCTGATTAAAAATTACAAGCCATTATCCATTACAGCAAATCTGCATCCAAGCTTACAGCACCTGATATTCCCAAGTGGTCACCCATCTAGATACTGACCAGGCTCAACATTGCTTAACTTAAGTAATAGTCCAATAAAAGACAGGGTGTTGTGGAGAGCCATGATCCTAAAAGGATATGGCACATAAAAGAAAAATAATTTAATATATGAACGAATGGCAATAGTATAGATCACAAGGGAATTTACCTTCACAGTTTTATTGGAAGGAAATCTTAATATTAATTAATGAGTTATTAGATAATATATTTGAAGCTAGTATTATTTTCATGGTTCAAATTCCAGTCAGGTTCATTAAATTCACTTACACATAAATACCCTTGGAAAAGGTATGAATAAATTTCACCTCTCCACAGCTATAGGTCGAGTAACAGAACAGGCTAGGTTCTATAGCCTTGGTTGGCAACCAGTCTACTACAGAAAGAAATAGCAACTTACTACGGGAAAATCTTCTGCCTAGTCTGTCATGAAACAAAGAAGACACGATTACATAAGAACTAACCTGACTCACTATTTTCTTAAGATTTCTTCACACCTACCTGTGTTTATTTGTTTCTTTTGGGGTTATTTTGAGAAGGGATACAAAGTTTTATATTCAGCTAATATACATGAAGAGATAAGGTAGATTTTAGTATATTTATTATAAAACTATAATTTCTGCTACAAACTTATATATTTGTGTTATTATATGTATTAGAAAACCACCACTAGGTTTCGTACCTCTAACTTTGTAGTTCCAGGTTCAGTAGTGTAAGAATATAGAAATCATACCAGCTATTTTACTGTTAAGATGATTGTTTTGGGGGTTTTTAGTAGCATTGTCTTATGGATAGGAAGAGTAAAAGTAACATTTAATATGTTGGATGTTGTCATTGGTGGTGGCAAAGCAATCATGTCGGTACTTCTTGAAATGGATAAGGAAATGTTCTTGTGTGTTCCTCCTCTTGTTTTCCTCTTTCTGCTTGAAGACAAAATCAATTGAATCCTTCATGCTGGGTTAATCTTCCCTAAACTCAACAAGACACTCAGTTGTTCTATTGCTTCATTGGCATTGTTTTTAGATTTTTCACACACGTTTTCACCTTTTATTTTCCATCTTGTTTCCCCTTTCATTTAATTTTCCTTCTTTCACTTTGTCATTTCACTTTCTCTGCATTTCTTCATTTCCATAATCTCTGCTTTTATTTCAATCTTTGTTTAATGCAACCTTTTTATTTTTTTCATTTCCTTCTTCCCTGTGATATCACAGACACAACAGAATTGTCTTTAAACATGTACTTCATACCACTTGTCCATCTGTTTCATAGCCACAGGATAATATTTTTGACTAGATTTTCATGAAATTTGCCAAAAATATCTCTCTTCTGCATCTTTTACCTTATATGCATATCTCTTTCTCTCTCTCTCATATATATATATATATATATATATATATATATATATATATATATAATATGTCCACTGGCAGAAATCGAACCTGTATCTTATACGGAACCGTCATATAGCCTGACATACCTTAACTGATTGGGCCACATAGGAGCGTTCAGGTAAGAAGGTCAATTTTACTGTTTTTAAACACAATTCTCTATGATTTTCTCTCATACATTCATATCTGCTCAATGCATATCCAAATGTAAACAAATGATGTCACACATTATGAAGTGGACAAAGTCCAACAATTATTTTTTAAGACATTTTATATATATATATATATATATATATATATATACACATACATTCACTCATGTGCTAATACCCTTGCAAAAGGTATGAATCCATTTCTTCTCCCTCCCCCAGCTATGGTTAAATGGCAAGACACTGAATCCTATAGACTTGGGGGTGGTGATAGTGATTTTCTAAGCACAGCTTAGATGTAGCACAAGGCCAAAAGTATGGGGCACCCAGTGAGGATTGAACTCACTACTCAGTCGTAACTGATCTAACAAGACAAGCTTTCTAACCATTACACCACATCAAGGTGCCCAATTTGGGTGGTGATATGTCTAGGAGAAGGACAACTCTGAATTCAAAACCTGCAGAGTGGCGTTTGGGAAACTTGTGACATACTGTGTACCAATTCTCTGTATTCAGTTCTTCCAAAAAGTATGGTTGGTCCTCCACTATAATCAAATGATATGTGTGGGTAGTCTGGCTGTTGGTTCCAAGAACTGAGATCCTTGACCCTCATATACCAAAAAACAACTGGATAGTCTAGTGTGTATATATATATATATATATATATATATATATATATATATATATATATATATATAATATAGTCATCCACAGACAGTTTTGCTGTTTTGCAGCTCATCAGTGTGGCTAGACATCCAATTGCCTCAAGCTGGGATTGAAACCCAACTGATTCGGTATCAGTCGGAGACTCTATCCCTAAGCCATTGGCACACGGAAGGGATGAAGATGAATTTAGATGTATTTATTTTTAAATAAACACACCAGTGACTGGAGAACTCATTTCATCTTAATGAAGTCTTGCATCATCAGAGAGAGAGAAACAGACAGAAAAAATGTGAGCATTGAAATCAACACTGTATGGTAACAGTCAGATTCAATGCACTCTTCAGACCAAGTTTCTCTGAACATTGCATTGAGATATGAAGCTGACAGTCATCATACAGTGTTGATTCCTCTGTCTTCACTTTTGATATCTATAAACACACCATTTCCAGTATTGTACCCTCTTCCCCTATCATTATATCAACTATTAAACTCTGTATATATATTTAGTAATTTGTAAAGAATTAAATGCGCATTGAAAGTTAGGTGACATCAAGCCAGGTCAGTATCTACAAGGGTGGCCATTTAGGAATAACAGGTACTGTAAATTTGAATGTGCAGGTGCTGTAATTAGTGATGGCTTAGAATTGGAAATTGGACATCCAAGTTCTAATTCCAGTGAGCTTTGTTATATTCACTTATGATCAAATACCTTTGGGAAAGGTATGAAACCCCTTTGTCTCCCTCTAGCTGTAGGTTAATTAGTAGAACTTGTATCAGTAAATCATTATTAAATCCAAAATATTTTCTAGCTTTAAATGACCTTGTTATACCGTACCTATGAACTATGTATGTCACAATCTGTATAAATACAGTAGAATATACTGTATATGGTAGTCATTTGGATTTCCCTTTCAATTCACCTTGATTCACTTCTAGCTCACCACTAGCAGTTGATTACTTACTATACGTCACTGGTGAGTCTTTTATGTTGTTTCTGTTATAAATATTATCATTCCATTTCCAGACTTCATTTTGGTTCTTCTTATTCAATAACCTTTTCCTAGGTTACAACAGACCTATAAAAGGTTAAGCCAAAAAAAAAAATCAATCAATTAATGAATTTTATTTATAATCTGACATTATTTCCTATTTCTTTTAACATTATATTTTTTTTTTATAGTGCTTCACCCCCAAGCAAGGTGGGAAGCCATTAGCACACAAGGGGCTACAGAGAGTTGGAACTAGAGCAAATAGGAGTGATAGAGGAAAGGATGAAGAGAAGGATAGGGGATAGATCAAGGCATCTGGAGACGTCGATTGACATTACATTTGAATATTTGGAGATTATAGCTACCAGGGAAACAGGAAGAGGGGAGGGAGTTCTACAGATGAGAAGTGTGAGACATGAAGCTATTGGAATAGAAGAGACAGCTATATTTAACAGTTTCAACAGTGAAAGGGTGTGAGTGAGATGCCAGCCTAGTAGAATGCTTAAATTCATGAGGTT
Source organism: Acanthosepion pharaonis (assembly GCA_903632075.3). NCBI lineage: Eukaryota > Metazoa > Mollusca > Cephalopoda > Sepiida > Sepiidae > Acanthosepion > Acanthosepion pharaonis. The sequence continues at coordinate 357,027 of CAHIKZ030003761.1, read as the reverse complement.
TGGGAACCAGCAAAAGTAGCTCCTCAGAGCAGTTACCATGAAAACTTATTATAACAAATTCACATCTCTCTTTTGGTCTTTGAGGATTCCAAAAACAAAATGTGCACTGCTTATGTCTTTCTAAAAAAAAAAAAAAAAATCCACCATGTTATCAGTATTGTCCTAGCATCTCAGCTTTAGTCATTTTTACACTACCATAACATAGTTTCCTTATTCCTTTTCTATAAATATCTTCATCATAATTGTTCTGGTAAGCTTTCTTCTTTGGTACCTAAAATTCACAAATTTAAGTGAAATACTAGATTGGTAGCAAAGGTCTCATCATTCTACTGTTGAAATTACTAAGTGTAAACATAAGTCAATGCTAACTTTTTCTTCTTTCATATTTCTCACTTGTAAAACTCTCAAAACATTTGTCAGTGTCAATCACAATCTTCTGATTTCTTGAATCATGGTCTTTTAATATCCTCTCTCTCTCTCTCAGTAACACTTTCTCACACCCAGTAACCATTTGAATCTTAGTGGCTTTATCTCCTTGCTTGGGGTGAAATGATTTAAAAACGTCAACTTATCACATCAAAACTTAGTGCAATTCAGGTACATCTTTATCATCACATCAAAATCAACATTATGATAAATATTATATTGCACTCACTGTGAAGAATGACTCAGATTCCTAGATACTATTATTATTATTATTATCATCACTATTATTATTATTATTATTATTATTATCATTATGCAAAAGAAACCCCTTCTATCAAGTAAATTATCTTTCACCATAGGCGATGATATTTTAGAATGATGTGCATAAAATTTAAGAAAATAGTTCATATATTAATTTTCTAATTGTGTCAAGCTTGGTGAAAACATTTTACATATTACTTGAATTTCATGACACTTTTATGATATGATATTTAAGTGTGAAATGTTATGCTGTAAAGATGAACAGGAATGAAAAACTTTTGTCTAGAATACTGAAATACTAACAAAACTTTTGTCTACTGTACTGAAAACAGTTCTTGACTGAGATGGTTGAAAGTATTTCAACAAAAACCAAACAAAAACCATTAACTTAACAAGTTTGATCCAGACATGCAACAATTTATTTGAAAATGGAAAACATACAGACAGATATAGTTAGATGAATTTAATAAAACATATATGATTGAATTCTTGCATTGTAATATATATATATATATATATATATGATATTGCACATATAGTGCTGGTGCTAATTTTAAATTTAATTTGCTATTTATTTTGAATATAAATTAATGTTTTTTGTTTTTTCTAAATAAAAAAATAAATAAAAACAAGTAATCTCCCTTAAATTAAAAATATTTTTTAAATTAAAAAATGAATATCCACAACTCAAAAATAAAATGTTTTTTTAATTTTCTTACATACTTATATAAATTCCACTTATTTTAATTGTCAGATATAATTTTTTAAATTAAAAAACTGTAATCCCAGCATAATATATAGCTGCACCAGCATTGTTATAACCAGATAGATTATAATTCAAATTAAGTAGCAATCAATCCATACTCAGCACCTAAATATTCCATTGTACATGAAACTCTGAGTCATGTTAACGCTGAGGGATTATATATATATATATATATATATGATTTAAGGTATGCTATATTTATGGGTTAAAGTGGTCAATATCAGGAATAGAGCATATGTAAATATAGGAATGGACATTGAAATCAACACCCAGCATTGACAGTCTGTTTCATGCTAAACACAATCGTCAGGCCATGTGTGTTGTGTTTTTGCTCAAATATTTATGTATACACATCAGTGATGCATTGTGGGTAGTCTTCTAACAATTGTTTTGGTGGACAGTAATGGTTAGAAGACACTACCTGCAATGCATTACTGACCTATATATACATACATATATATATATATATATATATATACGGAAAAAACAAACAAACAAAAATCCTAATATGCAATTATGCTGTTTTAATGTTAATATAATGTCAACATCGAATGTTTCGGTCTAATAGACCATCTTCAGGACATATTCATAAGACATAATTAACATTAGACTATATTTAATTCAACATGAAAAGACGATGGACATAACTTGATTAGTCTTACTCTTACGTCCATCATCTTTTCATGTTGAAGTAAATATAGTCTAATGTTAATTATGTTTTATGAATATGTCCTGAAGATGGTCTACTAGACCGAAACGTCTGACGTTGACATTATATTAACATTAAAACAGCATAATTGCATATTAGGAGTTTTGTTTGTTTTTTCTGTATATTTTTTCTTCATACTGTTGGATCTATATCCATATATTTGCTTACATATATATATATATATATATATATATATATATACACACACATGTACATATAGTTGAGCAAAAACACAACACACATAGCTTGATGATTACTTTTAGCATGAAACAGGCTGTCACCAATGGATGTTAACTTCAGTGTTCACATATATATATATATATATATATATATATATATATGTGTGTGTGTGGAGAGATTTCTCTAAGTTTTTATGTTTGTACACTTCAGACTTTAATTCTTGTGCTTTTTGTTTTTCTTCCTTTTTCATTATTTCCTTATTTCAACTTTGTTTTCTTTCATTTCTTCTTTACTCATTCATTCCTTTTAACATTCTCTTGTTTCTTTCTTCGAATTCTTTTTCAACTTTTTGTTGATTATTTTACCCTTTTTATTATTTCATGACATCATACTGTTGTCCTCATCTTTATTGCCACATTCACAATGTTCCGCCATTGTACACTCTGCCTTTCTTCAGTTGATACACGTTAGAATTTCAAACTGAACTCTTTACTTTTCCTTCGTTTTGTTTATTTTATCTCCTCTTTTTAGTCCTACTTTTTTTTATCTTTTTTCTTATTCTCAGATTTCCTTCTAACAATTGTTTTGCTCTTTTCTTTTCCATCCCCTCTAATTTTTTTTAATGTTTTTTTCAATTAAATTTATTAACGCCATTCCACTCTTTGAATGCGAGATATAATTGCAACTACAAGGTTTTCTTTGTTATTTTGTAATAATTTAAAGCAAGGTGATAATATCTCTAAGATGCAAGGGGTTCTTGAGAATGAAAGAATGAGAAGAATCTGGAAACCCAATCCTAAACAGAAAACTAGGTATAAACCTCTACTCCTGTTCAATAGATAGGTAAAAAGTGTGAACCTAGCAATAGGTGAACTTATCTACTTTGGAAGAATATATTAATAAATGACTCACTTGCAACATTTTTTGTTTTTTCTTTCTATTGCGATTTTTTTAAGGTTATTCCACTCTTTAAATGTGAGGTACAATTGTATCTAGAAGATTTCATCAGATAGTAGATAATTTTAAAAATAATCAAGAAAAATTCACTGATAAAAAGCATTTCTGCTCTTTCTGCTTTTCTCATCAGGTCACACAGTCACTGATTTTGGATGTTGTCTCTTCATTACCCTAATCATTGAGGGAAGGAAGAGGGTGCAAGTAGGTTAGAGGATATCTTGAATTATCCAGAAAAAAAAGCATTTTTCTGGATATTTCTAGATGTCTTCTAATTCTTTATTTATACAAGATTATTGCATTCTCTCTTGTGTTATTCATGAAGAAGGAAAAACACTTCAACAGCTACTACTTGTCAGAAACTTTTTCAAAAAGCAGTGGCAAAACTAAAAACATGCATTTTCCAACTGCACAATTTGACCTGAACTCTCTGCCATGTTTCTATTGTTTAAAAGAAACATTTCAATATAAAAATAAGTTACTTGAAATATTAAAGAAAATTAAGTCATCTCCTGATGATGATGATTCTTTTATGTTCTGTGTCCTTTGAGAAAGTGAGTGATAATGACTCTCCACCACTTTCTATCTTTTGTAGCTGTTAGCAACATCATTTTCTCTTTCATTATCCTTCCCACATGCAGATTTACCATCCCTTTACACAAGCTTGTTACGTAGGTTACTCACAGTATCTTTTGCCCCTCTTGCCTCCACTACTATATCCTTTAAGTTTCAAATTCTCCAAGCCTTCTTTCCTCATTATATATCCCAGAAATTTCAACTCTCTCTTTTATTTTACAATCAAGTGTCCTTTTTGTTTTAATTTTCCTTAAGACTTTCTCATTGCTTACATGCTCTCTATATGTAATCCTTGATATTCTTTTTTAGAACCAGACATGTTGCCTCACATCACTTCTTCATCTGTGAGGAAATTGTCTAGCAGTCACTGCTATATCGCAGGACAGATATTACATGAAACTCTGAGTCATGCTAGTAGTGAGGGATAATATGTATGTATATTTATCTATTTATTTATATATATTTAAAATATACTTTTATAGTATGCTATGGAGTAATGGATAGAGGCTTGGATTGAGGAATCAGAGAGCCAACCTCGAATTCCAGTCATATCCATCACATTCACTTACGTGCTAATACCTTTGGGGAAGGTATGAATCCTCTTCTTCTCCCCCCAGCTATGGGTAAATAGTAGGACAGACCAAGTTCTATAGCCTTGGATGGCAACTGGTCTAACACAGAAAGAAATGGCCACCTACTGTGGAAAAAAATCTGCCTCGTCAGTCATGTATCAAGATCCACGATAGCATAAGCATGTATCACGTATGGCACATAACTGATATTTGTGTGTTAAAATGCTGAATATCAGGAATAGAGCATATGTAATTTTAAAACTAGACATTGAAACCAACACTCAGAAGCGACAATCTGTTTCATGCTAAATGTAATCGTCAGGCCGTGTGCGTTGTGTCTTTGCTCAGCTATTTATATATACAGGGCAGTGATGCATTGTGGGTAGTCTATTGTATTGCATTGTGTGTAGTCTTCTAACAATTGTTTTGGTGGGCGGTAACAATTAGAAGATTACCCATAATGCATCATTGACATATATATATATATATAGTCGAGCAAAAACACAGCACAAATAGCATGACAATTGTCGCCAGATTATCTCGCAGTCACTGCTGTATAGCAGGATTGATATTACATATAACACATAGCAGTTCAGCACTCTTCCCTTTGTTTCTAATGATATTTTTTTATATCTTAATAGTTTGCTTAGTTTCTTGAAGGTATCTTTCACTATTCTGATACATCTTTGTATTTATGTGTCACATTTTCCATTGTCTGTTAAAACACTTCCAAAATATTTAAATTTCTGTACTTACTTGATTTTGATATTTCCAATCCATAGCTTACATCATGGGCTGTTCTGGTTACTGAAAACCAAACATTCTTTCTTCTCACAATTGATAATTAATCATTTTCATCTACTTTTCTTTATTACTTTGTCTAGCAGTAAGCCTTTTTTATCTGTGTCTGTCATCAACACTGTGTCACCTGCATATTTTATGTTGGCAAAAATTGTACCTACCAATAATAAATCATGATAGTAAGAATATATATTTATTATCTATATATACCTCTCAAGTAAATATACAGCATTTTTGCCAAGAAAATAGAAAACATTTATCAGTACAATATGGCCGATATTGATACCAATGTACATCACATTCTGATATTCTTAATATATTCAACTGATACCTCAGATCTTTGAAGCTTTATATAATGCTAGCTATAATTTAGTAGTTACAATTAGAAATTGCTATACTTAATTTGGGTTAAGAATATTAAGTTTATTAACCCACCCACTCCTGGGATCCCATTCCTCCTTTGTTCCTGTAGAGTGAGTGTCGATGATTAGATGTAAATAAATGGTAGAACTGCTCAACAAACAGAATTGACAAAGTTTGCAATAAACAAGAAAAGAGCAAGACAAAAAACAAATAATATAAAGCAAGCAAGAAAATAAATCCAAGCAAAATTAACAGTAATAAGGCAAAAAGTTCACAAACTAAGAATTGGCATTGACACATAAGAGCAAATTCGGATAAGCGAATATAGCATTCTGATTTCAAGAAAAGACAGACCAGGACTGAGTCAGATGGAACCAAGAACTGGCCTATTTTATTTGCTAGGAAGAAATCCCAGCATGCATTTGTGTGCTTCTTCCTGTAAATTAGGGAATGGAAAGTGTTTTGTAGTCATTCCTATCCAGGATTGCAACCAACACTACTCTATATCTAAAGTTTGTTTGAAAACAGGAAAATGAGAACTTTAAACTAAATGGCAAGAATATTTGGAGGAAAAGAACATATCACTTTAAACCAGGCATGAAAATATGTATTCAGATGTGAAGTCTGATACTAATGCAAGTCTTCAGTACTGTCTTTGTTTTCTTCTTCATCATACCATGTGGCAGATTTGTGTATCATGGCAATTCTTTCTTCTGCAAATCTATGTTTAAAACATAAAAACACTTTGAGTAGACTATGTTAGGCTTTATTATGTAAGTCACTGTTTACAAAATGGAATACATATTAACCAGCCAGTATTATTTACATTTTCAGGATATAATCATATAGCAAATATAATGCATATTTCAGTTTATAATATTAGTTTCTATTAGAAATTTGGTGCTATGACATTTCATAATGCAATTTGCTGGTTATTGCAAATTAACATAATAGAATAGTTACGGATGTTTTAATTTCAGATATGAGAGCTCAACATTGCAACAATTCATGAAAAATGAAATATTTAGTTTTGCATGAATAACTTTCATATTTCTTGCATGAATTCTTTCAAAATTGAACAGTTTACAGTTAAATGTATATCAATTTGATATATGAAAATAATCCTGTCATATTTCACTGGAAAACCATTGTTTCTTTAAATGTGAATTTTTTAAATAAAAAACCAAATAGTTTTTTTTTTTTATCATGACAAAATATTTATAAACAAACACAATTTTGAAGAACTGTATGAGTAGATCAATACTTTGTTGTAGCAACTTTTTCATTTTTATTTCTTTCATTCATTGTGATAATGAATTGATTAACACATGATAATCTTCCGTTGTCACTGATAGCCACATGTAATGATTAACTTCTTCCAGAGTTGATGGATAACAGTTCCTTAAACTCCTCTTGATGATTTCCCCATATTTTTTATTGGATTTGCATCTGGGTTATTTGCAAACCAATCAATTATAGTTGTCCACTTCATTGTTGTTGGTTCCAGTCCCATAATAGGAATGACTACAAAACACTTTCCCTGCTTCAATCTATAAGCAAGAAGCACACAGAAGCATCTGACTCAGACCTGATCTGTCTTGTCTTTAAGTCAGTATGTTATGATTGTTTATCCAAATTATTTGCATTTGTGTGTCAACCCCAATTCTTAGTTTGCAAACTTTTTGCCATATTACTGTTTCTTTTCTTCCATATATTTTTTGCTTTGTTCTTTTGTTTATTGCAAATTTTGTCAATTCTGTTTGTTGGACAGTTCTGCTATTTACATTTTAAAATAGCTACTCACTCTAAAATTGTCGTCACTGTATCGAATACTGAAATGGTCTTGTACATCCTGATAGCAGCATTAACTGATATTTTCAAGAAACAAATTTTTCCAACACTGGTGATAGACATTCAACCCCAAACCATCACAGATTGAGGCAATTTTGGTATTGTATATCTTGTATGACTTTCTCTAGATGCAAGGACCATGATCACCAAAGGAAATGGTGAAAATGACCTGGTTCCATTGATTAAAAGACTAACTTTGAAAGTCCCTAGCCCAGACTGAATAATTCCATTTTTGCTTAAAAGTTAATAGTGGCTTTGAAAGCAGTATCATATCTAAGCTGATGGAGTTTAGGTATTGTTGTGGATTGAGAGAAAGCCAGAGCAGGCTCAAGATCCTGGCAACTTGGGCAGTTACCTGGGGATGCCATCATGTCATGTATTTAGGATCTTCCAAAACTAAAGTTTATTAAAACATACTTGTGGTTGTCCATAACTCAAGACAGATTAAATTCTTTGGCTATTTTTTCAGTAGAAAATGATCTTGTGAAGAAGATAAGTATAGAAAGTACCACAAAAAGATTTGCAGATCTAAAGGCTAGAAAAATGTTTTAGGTAGGATAACGAATGTTTTCTTTTGATTTTGTTACAGTTTATATTCTAATAAACTCGTCATTCTACATTTTTCAGTTTTTCTCCTTGTGTAAATTTTAAAAAAATTATACTTGTAAGTGTGCCGAATTTCAGCTTGCTCAAAGTGCCAGCAACTCTAAGGCTATCACTGAAAACAGCTACACTAGTATCCTTCTAAGCTTTGAAAATTCCACTGCAATTGGCAGATTGATTGCAAACAAGGATCTTATTCAACTAACATTAACATCTCTAGCTATTGTCTGGACTTTAGAAGTTTGGCTTGTTATCTTTGAGACCACAAACAGGAAGCATCCCATTTTGACAGCTGCCTTCTTTTGAGTTTTACTCGTTTCTGTGAAACTGACTTAAAAATGTTGCAAAATAAATGTTGCAAAAAAGTGGATTGACCAGCAAGAAAATATTTGAAGAAATTGTTGCTGCCAATGTAAACAGAAAGAGAGGATTCAGAATATTGATGAAATTGGCTAAAGACATGAAAACTACCAATTTGAAGTAAACATCACAAAAGGAAATATTTAAGTTAGGTGAAGAAATATTGATTTCTCAAAAAATAATTTTTAGTGATGAAAGTAAAGCTACATTGGATAAACTAGATGGCTTGGCTTGTGTTTGGGACCTTCACAGAAATAATCAACATAGAAGATAGTGGAGGAGCGGAAGTGAAATAATGTTTTTGAATGGAAATAGGAACATTAGCTGTTTCCTTATAAGGAAACATTCTACATTCATTGAAATTGATAAAATCTTCCTTTTGAATAGAATTTTTAAGGAAAACAGGTTTTTCAAGTATGGTCATTGTTATCAGTTTTTCCAATATGTTCTCTGCCATCAATTTCTTCTCTCACACTTCTAGCTTGGGAAACTCTCTTCCAGCTTATTATTTTCCAGTCAATTGTTACCGTCTGTATACTTAATTCCAATTCATTTATTGTTCTCTCTTCTTAATACTGTTTTCTTTTTGTCATATTATTTCACCCTCAGTAACCTAAGTATTGTGTTTTAGTGGCTTTATTGCTTTGGTGGAAGTAAAATGATCAAAAAAACTGAGGAAAACTATATTAAAGTCTAAGCAGTAGAAAAGTTAATAAAATCAGTAAATGAAAGCTTGATGAATGTTAAAGAATACAAAGAAGCCTATTATGTAAATAATGTATCAATTTCTGTTGAACTTTATTTATTTACATAAGAAAGCCCAGTGCCTCCAAATAAGTTATTAAGATTTAATGAGTATTGATATAAAATAAAACTCACACAATATATTGCTCATAGCTCTCTCTTTCTGTGTGTGTGTATATATATATATATATATATATATATATATATATATGAAGTAAAGTAAAAATACCAGCAATACATATTTATATGAAAACATACCAACAATATAATTTCAAAGCAAAATGACCTGCAAATACATTTTATACCAAAATGACCCAAATTACATTTTATTTGTAGTTGAAGGCATACAATTGCATTCAAAATATATTTAGTTGAAGCCATAACATTGTGTTCAAAATATTTCAATTAAATTTCAGCATTAAATGACCCATAAGGAGTTGATATGTCATAAAGCAAACAAACAAATAAAAAGTAAGTTACATCTTGCCAGCTCAACTGTAAATTGATTAGACCTCAACGCCATTTCCACATGCCAGAATTGCAAGAAAAGAAACTCTTAGCATAAAACTTACAGCTACATCTTGCCAGCTCAACTGTAAATTGATGAGATCTTAATGCCAGTCTAGCATTGCACTTAAATGCAAAAGTCTAAATACCATAGTGAAGAACTCATCTGGACAATTACTGTGAAAGTATTTATAGAAAATGGGCAGAGAAGCAATCATATGGTGAAAAACAAGCCGAGCCGCCAGATCAGGACCAATAATGTTTCTGATTCTTGTTTGGATCTTATGAAGGACCTCAAAGTAAATAGCAGAGGCACTGAACCATATGTGGCAGCAATATTCTAAGTATGGATGAATGGTAGACTTAAAGATATGTAAGATAAATTCTGGAGAGAAAAATTGTCTTGCATGACACAGCAAACTCAGTTTCTGAGCAGCAGACCTAGCAATGGATTCAATATAATCTGTCCACTTCATGTCAGCTGAGAACATTAGTCTGAGAAGATATTAAATGATCTTAGGTTCTTATTTAATGAGATGCTGTTTTCATGTTTTGCTAGGTTTCTGGGTGGTACCGAAAACATATACTTAATGACTTGGATTATTTTGCTCTTCAGATTTGGAGTAGAAATACTGTGCAATGCAACAAGTGCAATAACAATGTACTCAAATTTCAAACAGAATAAAACTGAATTTGATGAATGACTGCAAAGAGGCAAGGCAGATCAGTGTAAAATCAATTTAGCTACTTTTATCTTCTTTCCTATACAACTGTTTTACTATTTATTGACACTAAGAGAAAAAAAAAGGAAAAAAATTCATGAGCAAATTCAGTTTATACTTTAAAAGAATATACTACACAAATGTGTTTTAAAATGTTTTCTGCATCTCTAAGTGAAGCAACAACAAAAAGAGGAAATCAGATTATCTATCTTCATAAGAATGTTCAAGATAAATAGATTTGAATGCATATCTTATAAGAACTCCCCACCAAAAAAAGTATTATTACTTTTTTGTTCACTAAAAACTAACTTCATTTCAAAGCAAAATGAAAAAAAGCTAAATAATTCTTTTAAATGGAAACAATAAAAATATAGAAAATGTAAAAAGTTTGGTTAACATATTTACTACCACATGACACATATGGACATCTTGTGGCATGTTGGGTATTGCCACATATCCAAATGTGCATCAATTCCACAGTTTTATTTACAGCAATATAAAACTACATGCAGATTATATTATACAAATCAATATTTACCCCATAAAAGTGGTATTTTCAAATTTAAGAATATGCATATGTATCACTCTCTCTTTTTCTATATATACAGGGTGCCTAAAAAATTTGACACCAATTTAAAAGCAATTATCTTGAAAACTACTATGTCTAACTCAATGAAATTGAACAATTTAGGCGTTGAACATCATAAGTTTATTATGGGACCAATTTCATAAGTGTTCAATATGTACACTGCCTGTGACACGGCACATGTCAAGTCGGTAGTTAAGCTCTTGCCAAAAACGATGATGTTGATGATTGTTAACAAGATCCTTCAACCCTGTATAAGCAGTCTTTGTCTTTAAACCTTTTGGGATCAAGTTCAAATTTGTTTGCCAGTTGGTGAAGTTTTTTCCAAATTTTGCATTGAAAGCACACAGTCTTGTGTGACTGTGTGCAAGCATATTCCAAGATGCAAAATGACTTCTCTTCGGAAGTGAACAGCATGACTCAACCTGGAAACAGAACAAAAACAAAACATTAAATATAAAATCTGGATCTGTTTCTATACATTCCGTAAAAAGTTGAGGTTATTTCAACAAGAATTGCTAAAATTATTGGCCTGCAAAATGATGTCATCTTTTGGGACACCTGCATAATTTTTTTAATCATGTTCACCCCATGCAAGGCAGTAAAGCCACTAAGACACAAGGGGTTACTGGGTGTGGGAGAATTATAAACAGAAACATTATCATTTTGTTCCCGCTCATTAGTAATCAGGAGGACAGAAGACAGACATTGCATTTAAATTTTTGCAGATTAAAGTTGGCTAGAAAACATGGAGCCAGGACAGAGTAACACAAGTGAGAAAATAAACTGTTAGCATAGAATATATGGTTACATCTAGCCAAATGAACTGTAAATTGATGAGATCTTGATGCCAGTTTAGTATGGCACTTCAGTTCAAAATGTCTAAGTACCATAGTGAAGAGCTCATCTGAACAATTACCATTGAAAGTATTTATAAAAAAGGCACAAAGAGCCAAACTTACAGCAGTGGGAAAGTGACTGAAGCTGATCTGCCAGATCAAGACCAGTAATATTGTTGATTCTTCTTTGGATCTTATCAAGGAGGTCTAGATAAATAGAAGGGGTACTAGACCATATGTAGCATCAATATTCTAAAAATGGATGAATGGTAGAATTATAGGTATGTAGGATAGATTCTGGAGAGAAAAAATCTCTTCCATGACACAGGGAATCAACTTCCTTAGCAGCTAACCTAACAATGGATTCAGTATAGTCATCCCACTTTATTTCAGCTGAGAACGTTAGCCTGAGAAGGTGCAATGAGTCATTTTCCTGGTGGTTAGCATCAGCCATACCAATATGTAAGGCAGAGAGGGGTCTCTCAGATCATTAATGGAAAGCATTTTTTGCTTTAGAGGCAATAAAATTAACAAGTCATGTTTTGATCCAGTTAACAGTATTTTATGCATTATATATATATATATATATATATACTTTCTGAAGAATTAATGGATTTATTTTTATTTCTTCAAACATTATTTTTGGTGGATACCTGTGTTTGAATAGGTGTCCCATTGAGTCAAAACACTATTGAAAGTATAAAAATAGATTTTCATAATAAAAATACCAGCAATATATTTTTGAAAAAAAAAATTACCAGCAATACATTTGACTCTTGACAAAAACACTCTTTACAAAAATATGTCAATGTAACCTGATCTACAAACTGATTTCTTACAATTCCATTCATATGAACCTATCCTAAAAATGTTGTCAGCATTAAATAACCTATTGAAGTTGATATACCACAAAACAAACCATAAACTGGCATATCCCTATCTATTAATCTATGCTGTATTGCATGTCATCTCAGGTTTCTTGTGACATCTTGCCAATTTTTCAAGCTCTAACAGTGCATCACAGACTGAATGAACAATATCTCTAATCTAAGCAAAATTATTTAACTACTGCTTGAAAGAGAAATCCTCAAGTATATAGAAGGTGTCAAGTGTATGCCCTGTTTTCAAGAATGCTGGTGAGTTCTTGTCTCTATCTCTGTACAGACCCATCAGCCTCCTCAGTATCATTAGTAAACTTTTTGAAGCTATAATCAACAAGAAAATTGTTGGTCACCTGTTGTGAGGACCGCTCGCATCTAGATCTGGCATGTGAATCTGTCTAATACAAATTACTGGCATGCAAATCTCTCCAATAGAATCAAATGGAAAGTTGTAGAACTCTCTAGGATATTCTAATCACACTGCTATATAAGCAATGCAGGTGGAGCTGTTTATTTGTCTTTTTGGCTTTGTTCTGTCCTGTTATACACTGTTGGAGAGACAGTTAACCCATTTGGATTATCACTGTGTTTTTTTTCTGTGATTAAATGCAAGAAACACAATATCACCTCAATAAGGACAACCTCTTGAGCAACAAACAGTACATGTTTCAATCAGCTTGGTCCACTGCTGATATCTTAACTGTCATTACTCAGAGAATCAGTGAGGCACTAAACAGGAAATATTTCTCAAGGATGATCACATTAGATATTTCAAGAGCCTTTAATAATGTTTGGCATAAAGGGTTACTAAACAAACTCTCTAGCTATGGAGTCACTGGAAGAATCTTCTCAGTTATAAAGTCTTTCCTAAAAGGTAGATCCCTGAAGGTAGTTGTTGATGGCCAGTTCTTTGAGGCCCAAGCAATCAATACAGGTGTCCCCACAAGGTTCGTTTCTTAGTCCAACCCTCTTCTTACATTATATAAATAATCTGCCAAAGAGCATACTGTAATCATTTGTGAATATTTGTGATGATGATACAACGGTATATGGGTACGCCTCCTAGACTCTAGATTCCCAGAGATTGACTACTGATTTCTCCTCTGACTTGCACAGTGGGTGGTGGGAAATATTCAATGCCTTGAAAACCAAACTAATGATGTGTCATCATCACCAAGTGGACCCAGAACTTTCATCTATCACAATGATTGGGTCCTCCTCAGGGGACTACATGTCTTCAGCACCTATTGGGACTTACCCAGACCCCAAATGGAACTCATAGATACCATCCATCACTAAAGATGCTGGAAAAATGGTAAGTTCTCTGTATTGTTTCAGTAAGTATTGGCTAGAAAAAAAATCCCAACATGCATTTGTGTGCTTCTGCCTATAAATTGGAAGGGGCAAGTGTTTTGCAGTCACTGCTAAGGATTGAAACCAACATACTTAAAATAATATTATTTTTAATTATTATTTTCCAGAACAAATTAGTAACAAAAGAGGAAGTCAGTATATATTATAAACACCACTTCAAGTAATTTTTACTATTTTTTTTTCTCTGGTGTGTGGTAAAAATTCAAGAAACTTATCATTTTCTTTAAACACTTAAATTCAGATAAACCAAAAATAAATGCTATCAACATACATACAGAAATAAAATATATTTTATACATTAGAAGTCCAATATTTTTTTTCTGAAACTTTCCTCTACCAAAAGAAGTCTGAGTATTTTTTTTTTTTTTTTTGCGGTGGGGGGGATCAAAAACAAAAAAAGTGTCCCGGAAATAAATGCCTGATAAAAGTAAACAAAATTCACCAAGATGGGAATTATAACATGCAAAAGAAGATCCTATAAATACAAACAAGAAGGAGAAAAAAAATTGGTGTTTGTTTTATGAAAATTTTCTAAAAAAGAAATGCAAGTGGAATATTTTTTGACATATTAAGAACTGCCGCGAAAGACAAAACCATTTTTCTCACTGCTTTCTTGCTGCTTGATTTGTCTGAAAGCTGTCACAGCCAGGCACCATTTTTTCCCCAAAATGGCCGCTTAATGTTATTAGAACACAAGCACATGACACATTATTCCTTCAAAGCTTTCAGTGTTGGCATGCATATTTATGTTTATTTTTGGAACTGCAGAGGAAAAATTACATATTGAAGAAGTAAATCTAAATCATCCTGGGCTACTGTTTTCTACTCATGGATGCAGCTATATTGGTCAAATGGAATATTGAAATTTTCGAGGTTCTACACTTTTGGGCAGGGTTTATGACCAGAATGAAGTGTATTGATTTAATCATATGCAAAAGTTTTCTCATAAATGTCCTGTCTTGTAGCTGCAGATCTCAGAAGGGATGCAGGATGTAAAAATGTATCCTATTGCCTGCTAAATCTCCATACCTTAACAAATTATGAAAGAAATTTGATTAAAGATTCAGTTGTATTTTTTGACAAGTAATAATTATTAATCTTGAACCAAGCAAACTCAGATATAAACAACTAATATCTACCTTTCTCCGAACCAAGTAAATGCATTTAGACTCAAATATAAATACCAATATTTACCTATCTCTAAACAAAATTTAATTTCTTTAATAAGATTTCCTGAATATTCAGTCAGGTAGATGAAAATAAATATACTGTTTAATAAATAAATGGGCTTCTACTCACATACGAGAATCCATTAAAAAAAAGTGTAATGTAATAAAATCTGTCGGATTAATAAATAAATTAATTCATTACTTCATTAGGGAAAATTATAAATTAATTGATTTAAAATATGTTTTTTTTCGCTACACAGTTCTAACCATGTTTCAAAAATGGAAGCTAAAAGCCCCGAATTTAATTTTGTGATTAAATTAAAGATATTATTTCCATTTCATCCTCAAGCGAATTTTGGAGTAACTTTTAAAATTACTGGGTTTTAAAGACACAGCTAAAATCATAATTCCCATTTCCAAGGATGAAATGGAACTAATGTCTTTAATTTAATTACAAAATTAAATTTGGGGCTTTTAGCTTCCATTTTTGAAACATGGTTAGAACTGTGTAGCGAAAAAAAATTTTTTAAATCAATTAATTTATCATATTAATGCTCTGTAAATTTACATTGAGCACTACTTTGTAAAAATAAAAATATCTATAAGAACACCGGATTATATATCTTACTGTTCTTTCTTTTTATATATAATATATATATATATATATATTAATTATTAATTTATTATTATATATCATTTATGATAGCATATTAATTATTAATTTCATTTATTATAGCATATATATCAATTTATGATATATATGAATTATTAATTTATTATTATCATCTAATATATATAGGAAATCGATATATGTCAAAAATATAGTTTTAAGGTATGCTATATTTATGAGTTAAAGTGCTTGATATAAGGGATAAAGCATATGTATAAATGGACATAGAGGTCAACACCAAATGGAGTTTTTTTTATGGTTACGTGTAATATCAAAATATTTAATACAATTGCATATAAGCATGAAACTGACTGTCACCACTGTGTGTTGACCTCAATGCCCACTTTCATATTAATTATATTACAGTTTTTTTAATTTAAAAAATTATATTCGGTAATTAAAATAAACAGGACTTATATATGTATGTAAGAAAATTAAAATTAAAAAAAATTATTTTTGAGTTGTGGATATTCATTTTTTAATTTTTTTTTTAATTTTTCAATTTAATGGAGATTACTTGTTTTTATTTATTCTTATTCAACAAAAAAACATTCATTTATATTCAAAATGAATAATAATTTAGATTAAATTTAAAATTAGCACCAGGACTATATATGCAATATATATATATATATATATATATATATATGCACACACACACACACATATATATATATATATATATATATATATATATATATATATATATATAATAACTGTATGTTTTTCTTCCCTACTTATCTTTCAATACAATTTCATCTCACTCTCACTTTGGTGTGACTTTCTCCTTTTTTTTCTGTATTATTCTTTCATTTTAAATTTCTTTATATTATAAGTAACAAATAACAAAATGTCAAAATATCATTATTCACCTGTGATAAAACCATATCATAATTATCAGTTGCACAATATATATTTCTCCATACCATATGATATTATTATTATCGTAGTTATTGTAATTCCATTCTGTATCTTTGCATTATTCCATTCTTATGACTAGTATCTTTATCTCCTTGCTTTTGGTATTGATGCTTAGGGTAATTACCATTCATGAAAGTCAATCAAAAAGACAAGGTTAACCGTGTTGAAATGAGCAAATAAATCAGGCAGACAAACAAAAGCCTGATACAATGTCCGCTCAACTGGCTGAGAAAATTAAATTTTTTAAGGGAGATAACTCACCATCGGCAGCCATGATTTTATCTTTTTTGTTTGTGTCTCATTCATTACTCATTCGTTTCCTGATGAACAATTTTTCATCATGGGAAGAGGAGATGATTGAGTGAGTATCATTGTGCAAGTATGTTTACAAAGCCAAGAGGAATTGATTGTACTCAAATGCCATGTATGATGTCTTTGTTAATGTCCAATGCAGTGTCATGCACTGATTTTTACAGCTTGCCTCAGAAGCCATTTTTGAAATGTTCAGACATAATATTTGTTGATTCAATTTAACAAGCTAATTCAATAGCTTTTTATGTTTCTGGACAGAAATGAGGCATTGCCGAGTAGTCAAAGCATTGGCCTGGTGGTCATCAGGTTTTCATTTCAATCTATTCTGTCATCTATTTAATATTACAGTCCCACAGTAATTTTGTGAACATGCAAAATTGAGAAATGCATTCCTTTTTTTTACATGCTGCTTTTCAGCAATAATTAAGATGAAATATTTTGGTGTAATTGATGGACTTTTACTTCAAAATCATATTGAAAGCACTGGTTCTTATTTGGTCACTAAATTTAAGCAACCATAATAAACATATTATCAGCAGCAGTTTGGAGGGTGTAAAAACAAGTGAACACTTAAGTAATTCTCTTTTCCAGTTTTTCTCCTTTCGAAATATATGCCATAAACTTTTTGCACTGAAGCAAAAAGGGCTGTGGACACTTCACACACAAACACACCTACACAGGCAAGTCACACTCAAATACATTCATTAACAATTTTCATTGTGTATTCAATTTATTTCTAGGAAAAGAAAGTCTTAAACATTCCTTTTGTTAATTTTGTTAAATAAATGTTATCTTGCATTCTAAATCAACCAGCCTCTTCGTGTATGTACCTTTTCATCACCATTAATTTATGTAAAATATTCCTTTAGAAACCTAAATATTTTCAGAAATAACCAACACAAAAACAGTATTGTGACCCCTTGGGAACATTGAGTAATGTAAGCAACCTCTTACAATTCAAAATGTTTTGGCTTTAAATAACCCACAAAGGGTTGATAAGCTATAAAAACAAATCTTCAAGATATAACCATAAGTTTTGTTCTTTTCTGACACTTCTAACCTGTAGAATTATATTCCAGTTTCTACCACCTACAATCTTCAAAAATTTAAATCATCATCTTCTGTCTTCCTAAATCTTGTTCTTTTGTTGTCCTTTCTCACTATAGTCTTGTCATTCTCTTTCAATTCCAGTAAGCCCTCCCATTGCATCTTAGTGACATTATCACCTTGCTTGGGGAAAAATAATTAAAAAAAATGAGTTTGATCTATTTACCCAAAGGTAAAGGAAATATAAAGGGTAATTGTAATATTGTAGTTAGTGATAAACTACTTAAGATATTGACACTGATAATGTGATTTTGTAAAGAAATTCTTACAGCAACATAATATAAACACTGGGGAATTAACATATCAACAGTGAGTATTTGGCAAAGCAGTAAAACAATATATCTGCAGATACTGTTGAAATGACTTTTTGCATGATTAAATTAAGTAAAACAAATTTCCACTGTGCAGTGGGATTTAAGTACATGCTTTGAGAAAACACTATTGAGTGGAACTTCTTCTTTACCAATGGAATAAGTGAAGGTGCTTCATTTAACAAATTCAAAAAATTCTACTGCTAATACTACCAGTGCATGTAAATAAATATATATCAAATTTATATAAAAAATATAAAAATAGATATAGTCTGTTTTGATTGATGGCAGCAGAGTGTATAGCAGGTCCTATTTATGAAAATCTGAACTGGTGGAACTAAGCAACTGTAGCTCATCTGAATATTTGTGATAGAATAGTGATAGAGTAGCAAGTACCTCACAATGTTTTGTCTGTGGGAAACGAGTTGTTGGGAGGAAAATAATTCATCATCAGCAAGGATGTATAAATGCTATTGAATTCGACAGTAAGTGAGGATTGAGCATCTTCAGCCCAAATACAGCAGTGGAACACTATTTTTGATCTGATCTGGTTCATAAAATAACTGAGTAAATTTTCAGCAAAATGCAATAAATTATGTTCTTTTTGTTTAAGGATATTCAAACACACTTTACAGATTTATATCTTAAATAATGAAATGGTTTTATGATTTTTCCCAATTAGATTTGCAGTTAAATATTTTAAACAAACTCAGTGCCATTATTACTATTCCTTACATTCTAATTTCAGTTGCTTTTTATTGCAACTACCAGAAAATCATTTTATGACTGTTAGCTAGGAGCAGAATTCAGTAAGTAAAGACTGAGCATCTGGTAAGAGATGTACTCACACCCTTTCTCCTCAGGAAGCCTGTCTTTATACAACAGCTGCCTTACTGGTTTGGCTGCCGAGGCTTTCTTCTGCCATCAATCAAAACAGACTATATCTATTTTTATATTTTTTATATAAATTTGATATATATTTATTTACATGCACTGGTAGTATTAGCAGTAGAATTTTTTGAATTTGTTAAATGAAGCACCTTCACTTATAATTCGTTTTTTGGCTAAACATTTGTTTAATCATAATTTCACTTGCTTTTTTATCTCAACACTTATATTATCATTCAACAATAATTAGTATGTCATGTAGATAGAAAGAAAAAAGTTCCAAGAAGACAAAAATTTATCCTGAGGAACCTATGTTAATATGATAGCTGCCTTACCAATTAGGCTAGTCCATTGCCTACAGTCATTTAAATCTAACTAATCAGCTATTCTTCCTTTTCCTTGCTTTCTTGGTTTTCCACCACCTTTATTTACAGCTTACGAACACATCACATTGAAACACCAGTTCCCATAAGATCACCAAAGTTAAGCAATGTTGAGCCCAGTCAGTACCTAAATGGGTGACCACTTAGGAATACCAGGTGCTATAAGCTTGGATGTTTGGGTGGTGTAATGGTTAATGGCTTGGAATTGTTCATCAGAGAACCAAGTTCCAATTTCAGTTGGGTTCATTACATTCACTTTCATGCAAATACATTTAGAAAAGATATGAATCCACCTGTTCAAACCCCTGCGATGGGTTAATTAGTAAAACTTATATGACTAAATATTATCTCAAAAAAAAAAAATTCTAACAATGTAAAAATATTTTCTGGTTTTAAAATAACCTGAAAAGGGTTGATAAGCCATAAAAAATGAATATATTCATTGGTAATATTAGTTGTAATATTATTATTTTTTGAATCATTGTAATTTAGAGTGCCTCATTCACAAAATTAGAAAAAATAAACTCAGTGCAATTACAGTTTGTACCAATTAAATACATGAATCAATAATCAATATTTTTAATAATTGTGTGCTATTCAATAGTCATCCAATTAGAACTCAGTTTGACCAATCAGGTTGTTTCATTAAGATCTTGGACCAGCCATGTCTGACATTCTTTCTGGTGATTCTTTGCACATCATGAATACTATATCATATTTTAATCAATTTACCCCAACAAAGGTGACAATGCCACTAAGATACAAGAGTGAAAATTAACAAAAAGACTTTAGAAGGAACTGTTCAAAATATCAAGGAAAAGTGTGAACTGGGTTGGTAGGTGAATCTGTCTATTGATAGGCTGAGGAGAAGAAAAATAATAATTAGTACATAAAATTCCAGAGTTCACGCCAAGATTTTAGAATTAACCAGAAACCCAATACTAAACCGGAAAAAAGGGATAAACCGCTACTAGTTTAAAACAAATAATTATTTCTAGTTGTCTATATTTCTGAGATGAGGTATTATGTACACTATTTACATTATTTGGACACATGGGACAGTGGATAAAGGCATCAGTTAGATCCAGTGACAGGACCCAAAGAGTGTGAGTTCAATACCCGGTTAACGCAGTGGAGAACTTGGAGAGGGAAATTAACAGAAGATAACCGATAACTGACATCCATTAAACATGGCATGTGGAACTAGAACAATCTACCCCAGTGAGTGAAATAAAGGGTTCAGTTCAACATTCCAACCACCTGAAGAAGGCCGGAGCGTACAATGGACGAAATGTTGTAATAAATATGGCGACAAAGATGAAGATAGTAATTCCTTGTGTTTATATTTGTGTATTAGAAAAAAGGATTTGGTTGGTTTTGCTTAATGGTATATCAACACCTCTATGGGTGATTTAATGCTGAAATGTAAATATTTTGTACACTTTTATGGCTTCAACTAAATATATTTTGAATACAACTGTATACCTTCATCTACAGATAAAATGTATTGTTGGTAATTTTACTATAAATACATACTGTTGCTAATTTTTTTATATATAAAAATGTATTGCTGGTATTGTTTTTTGATAAAAATATATTTTTATACTTTCATAGTCTTTTGTTTTTGTTTGTGGTGTTCACTATTTGCTCATTAACCGATGCTACCACTCACAGGTAAAGGTGGACCTGGGAACAACAGCAATTAAGAGGTGGTTCCATACTCCTCAAAACCTCTAATATCCTGATTAAAGACCTTGCTGCCAGATGTAGTTTATTGTCATACCCAGGACTAAACAAAATTGTTATCTCTTCAAGAATTATATTCTTCATTAAATTTTTTTTTATCGTTTAATTTGATATCAATATTTCATAAGTAAGATGCAAAATTAGAATATTGAAAAATAAAAAGTTGGGAAGATTGTGTTGCACCAAACTACATTAACATTAATAATCTTGACTTCTACCTGGACACAAATATCACTCCTGGTAACAAAATCAATGATGCACTTACCTTACTTCTTCCACCTAAACATTCATCATTTATTTTAACAATTAAGTGCAGTCACATCTTGAATAGCTCACCGTTAATTTCAAGTTAGAAATTTTCAAATTCTTTTTTCCTACTAAAGAAATGATTCCTTAATTAAATAACTCTGAATTCATTCTGCTACCTGATCAAATTAACGTATTTTATAAACCAGGCATTGAAAATTGTATTTCAAATTAATCAAGTATTTATACTTCCATTAAATTATATTTTTCACAAATCAGATTCATATATCTATAATTTACTTAAATTTAAGATCTCATCAAGGACTTTAAATCTTAATTAGTCCCCAACCAAAAAATGTAATATCATAACTAGTAATATGATTACTGTTATAAATAATATTATAAGTAGTAATGTTATTATAATATAACTAGTAATGTTATATCTACAGGGTATCCAACAAAAAGAGTACTCACTATTTAAATGACAATAAATGCAGTGTTTATTTACTTGCAAACAGGATTAATGGTTAAAATTAAGTAATATTAATGTTTATTGACTTACAAAAAGATTAACAGTTTAAATTAAATATTAAATGAAATTAAATGCATTGGGTCTGAAAAAAGAGAAAAAAAAGAAGTGATAGGAAGTCAAAAAGTGGTTTCATTTATTTTAGATATCCTGTATAATTGGTAATATTATCATAACTACTAATATTATAGCTGTTTCATAAATGGTTATGTTATTAATATGATACAAATAATGCCATATCTATATTATAACTTCATATTATTACTATGAAAAACTAGTAATATTATGTTATAACATAATG
Organism: Acanthosepion pharaonis; assembly: GCA_903632075.3. Lineage (NCBI taxonomy): Eukaryota > Metazoa > Mollusca > Cephalopoda > Sepiida > Sepiidae > Acanthosepion > Acanthosepion pharaonis. Next base: position 334,369 of record CAHIKZ030003761.1, on the reverse strand, counting down.
TTATTACTATGATATAACTAGTAATATTATAGCTATGATATAACTAGTAATCTTATTAGTATGATGTAATTAGTAATTTTATATTTATAATAACTGGTAAGGTTATTACTCTATAACTAATTACATTATAGATATGTTATTACTATGATGTAACCAGTATTGTTAAAACTATGATATAATTATTAATGTTATTACTATGACATAACTGTGAATGTTAAATATGATCCTTCTCTTATGTGCTGCGTCCCTTCAGGACATGGGCAATCATGGCTCTCCACAACTTGCCACCCCTTATGACCTTCAGCAGTGTTTCTCCTTTTGTCAAGACTATAAACCTTTTCTGTGCCTGCCATACATTCATACAATATCTCTTCTGTCCTCAAGATAAGTTGTGTAAGATAACTGATAATCAAACCATACAATTATTAACAATGTGTATTTATTTATATATTTCCTGTCCTATCTGTTGTGGGAAGGGAGGTAAATTAACTTAAGTTAATAAAATTATGTGTGATTACTTCCCTTAGTCATTTTAATAATCTATAAAAATAAGATATTTATCTGCATTTAAACAAAATGAGTAAACTTAAGGAATCAGCACATATTCTATGAGCTGACCAAGCATAGAAATGAATACAATATGGGAACCAGTAGTAAGGAGTGCCAGAGAAAAGTGATAATAACAAAATTGCAATATGAGATCGGCTAACAAACATAAATAATAACAGCTAAAATTGCAATAAAAGCACTGGTAAAAAATGGTTGCTGAAGACATTAGGTTTATAATACCCAGAAATTCACACACAGATGCCCTCAAGGACACATGGCACAGTGGATAAAGGTGTTAATTAGATCCAGTGACAGAACCCAAAGAGTCAATACCTGGTTACGGTGGTGGTGAACTTGGAAAGGGTAATTATACAGGAGATAACTGATAACAGACATGGCACATGGAACATGAACAATCTACCCCAGTGAGCAAAATAAAGGGTTCAGTTCAACATTCCAACCACCTGAAGAAGGCTGGAGTGTACAATGGCCGAAATGTGATAAATATGGCAATGAAGATGAGGACAATAGTCCAAATAATGTAAATAGTAGACAAAATTAGTTCCCGTGCAAAATGAATTGTTTAATTAATCAGTTCCTTTATTGTTAAGTTTCTTAAATTGCAGTCTGATTTATTCAGGCCTTTCATGTGAGACACTCTGATATCTTTGTCTATTAAGTGATTGTTTTGCTTCAACTTGGTCTTGAAACAGGTTTTGTAGTTGTAGTTGTCATTCTATTGATAATCTTTTTCTTACAAGAAATATTTCCATTTCACTGTTACATGATACATTTTTTTTTTACATGAAAAGATATTGGGCAAAAAGCAATTCATATAATACCAGGAGTAATCAATGAATCATAGATATCATTGAACATTTAAAAAGTATAAAAGAAACAGATTAATTAAATGGTTCATTGGCCTCTATTTTAGTTGTGAATTCTTTATCTTTGTTTTATTGAATTTTAATACATTATTTCATTGCATCTCACTATTAACTTTCACTCTTGAAACTTTCTAACAATTACCATAATTTTCAATAGTACGGGTACACTATTATTATTAAAGAGATATAATTGGTGATATTATTACTTTAACATAACTAGTACTGTTATAACTACACTTAGTAATAACATTACTAGTTTATGAATAATAATATCAGGTCATCCCATAAGTTCTGTCTGAATTTTGAATAAAGAAAACAAGTGACCAAATGTTACATTTAATCACAGATTCAATCAACAATGTATTTTCCCTGATTATCTATGACTTCCTTCCATCTATTAACAAGCTTACTAATTCCATTACTGTAAAATTCTTTTGGCTTTGATTTGAAGAACTCACAAATGTCAGTTTTAACCTCTTCCTGTGTTACAAAAGCTGTTTCTTCCAAATGATTCTGTAAGCTACGAAACAAATGGTAGTCTGAAGGAGCAAGATCGGGAGAATAAGGTGGATGAGGAATTTTCTCCCAACCAAGTTCTTCGATCTTCCGTGACGTGATTCTTGCTGTGTGGGGTCACGCGTTGTCCTGATGAAACATCACCTATTTTTGATTCACTGGAGCAAGTCTTTTTTTCCTCAAAGCTTGGTTCAAACACTCTAATTTCTGACAGTATATTTGAGCATTAATTGTTGCATTAGGTGGTAAGACTTCAAAGTGGATTATTCCTTGGCGACCCCACCAGATTAAAAGAAGAACCTTTTGCCCATGAAGTTCCCTTCTCAGCTGGGGATGGGGTCCTTCCCCTTTACCAAGCCACTGTCTATGACACTTAACATTTTGATAAAAGATCCATTTTTTGTCGCCAGTTACAAGTCTATCCAAAAAAGGTGAAACAAGTTGGCGAGAATGGAGAGAAGAGCAGATGTCAACTCGGGATTTGAGGTTGTTTTCAGACAATTCATGAGGCATCCATTTTCCAAGTTTAGGAACTTTTCCAAGTTGTTGGAGATGATGATGAACAGTTGTATGGTTTGAACTGAGAACCAGTGCCAATTCCTCAACTGATAATGCAGGATTTTCTTCAAGGGCTGCTTCAAGAAGCTTTTCATCAAACTCAACTGAACGTCTGGTTCGATCTTCATCTTCAAGGGTGAAATCTCCACCTCTGAATTTTGCAAACCATCTTCTGCAAGTTCTTTCATTTACACATTCCTCCTCATAAACTGAGTGAATGTTTCTAGCTGCTTCAGCTGCTGAGTTTCCTTTCTTGAACTCATAAAGCATTATGTGCCTCAAATGATTCTTGGATACTTCCATGTTAGCAGGGTTTTAATCAAACAAAATTTAATTTTATTGTTCTCTGAAATAAAATTTGATCAGTTTAAATGCAGCTAAACATAAAAATAATGTTCAGCTCCATTAGACATTATAAAATACTCTTTAAATTTTGTTCATTTTAACAAAAAGTTAAAATTCAGACAGAACTTATGGGATGACCTGATATTTATATTATGATATATATAGTAATGTTATATTAAATGAAGTAATATTATTACTATACATTATAGTACTGTGTTATAGCTTACATATTTAACGGTTAATTTTGAGTATTAAAAATTCAGATAACAGCAAACAAGGTAACATCATAATATCATACAATATCACTGTACACAGATTGTGATTAAATTCATCTAATTTTGGCATAACATCACAGGATTTGATTCTGTATTAATATCTATCTGATAAATAATGTCCTGCTAGTTTGACAAGCATTGATTTGATAGAGGCATCTATTTATATACTTACAACATGAAAGATTACAGTCAGAATACATACAGTATGGACTGAACTGTGTATACTAGTAATAGTCTGAAAAATAGTTTGCCAATCATCACTCAATAGCAGATGAACTTGAACAAATCTTTAATGTATATATAATTTCTCATTTAGTATAGGGAATAAGGAAATTGAACTTAGAATTTGTTGGGAGACTTTCTGTAGCTAAGAAAGTTGGTTCACTATGTCTTTCTTGTCAGAATTTATCTTATTTATCAGCCTGCCATTTGTCCTTGCTTTGAATATTGCTGCTATATCTGGTCTGGTGCTTCTGCTATATATTTAGACATTCCTGATAAAATACAAAGAAGAATCTGCAATGTTATTGGTCTTGATCTGGTATCTCAGCTTTTTTCTTTCCAATAGTATCGCTTCCCTATGCCTTTTCTATAAATACTTTCATGGTAACTGTTCTGATGAACTTTCCTTTGTGGTACCTAGATTTTATGAATTTAAGTGCAGTATTAGATTAGTTGCAAGGTTTTACAGTTGAAATGGCAAGATGTAACCATAAGTTCTATGCTAACAGTTTCTTTTCTTGCACTTCTTGCTTGTGGAACTCTCTTCTGGCTTCAGAGTCAATTTTGATCTTCAAAATTTAAATGCAACATCAAGTATTATCTTCTGTCTTCGTAATACTTATTCTTTTATTGTCCAATCTCCTTATTAGTAGTTTTTCTCATATTCTCTAACACTCAGTAACATCTTGCGTCCTAGTGGCTTTCTTGCCTTGCTTGGGGTGAAATGATTAAAAAAAAGAAAATAAAGAAAAGTTGCTATGAGACCAACACATTAACCTAAAAATTAGTGTCTCATTTCTAAATTGCTTCATCCAATCAAGACTTTCATATGAATACCATGCATGGTGCTAAACTTGTTCAGAAATATCTAAACTATCAGCTGTATACAACCACTATCTCAAGTCGGTGGTTAAAAATGTTAACAGATGAGTAGGTCTTAGAGAGGACCAGCCTTCTTCGAATCTTCTGGTCTGGCACTACAGAATCTCAAAAAAAAAGAACTGTATTAGATATCAGAAACCAAATAACTAAAGGACTTTCAACAGTAGCGACAAATAAAATGGATAGTACATGTAACTCAAAGAGTAAATAATACTGACATTCCATGCTACCTCAAACATGAAGTAAGGAAGGACCCACCACCACCACCAATACTGAAAAGGGTTATAACAGCTACTGGACTGGAGAAATGTTTTTTCCAGAAAAATTTTTTTTAATAGAAAGATTTTATAAATTTCAACTGAAAGCTGTACTGGTTGCTTGGTCAATGAATGCCAAATGTTTCCTTATAAGGAAACAGCTAATATAAGCATTACCATTGAAAGAATAATCAAATATGGAAAGTGAAAAGATAAAATATGTAACTGCTTATAAAATTATCATCCCTTTGTGCATATTTAATAATTTGTTTTCAATATGCCACAGCATATGCACTTTTACAACAAGACTTGCCTGTATCCACTTTCACAAAAGCCTATATATTTCTGTATATTGATTGCATAATATATAGCATACATACATATATATATATATATATATTACACATATCGTATAAATACATTCTGCTTCTACTTGTTCAAAGTAACAAATAGGTTTATTCTTTGTTGTACTAAAGAGTTGCCAAGCAACCCCTTTTTAATTCTTTCTCACAAATTTTAAATCTCTTCTCAATTTCAGCCATTTCTTCTTTATTTTTCACTCAATTTTTATTTTACCGCTCTCCTTGCCCATTTCATTTCGCTCACAATAGAATCTCCGTTAACAAGCATTTTTATGATAAAGGTTTCTCAGGTCATATCTGTCTTTTTCAACAGACACTAGCAAGGTCATTAAACTTTGCTAGGATATTTCATCAATTCTACTGTTGTTGTTCCTCTCAAGATCTCCCCCCCCGCCTCTGTAGTAATTGGTTTTACTTTATCTTTTGTTTATACAGTTTCTCTAGCAGATATTATAAACTGAAATATGAGAAAGCATTCGGTTTTGTCTTATAAATTTTATCACATACAAAACAATGTTTTATTCAATAATTCCTTCATAATGCAGGCAGAGCTGAGTACAAATATATTTCATTTTGAAGATGATTATTTTCTCTTTAGGAACAGGTTATATTTTCTATGTCTTAATATATTGGCTGGTGGGAATATTTAAGTTCATAGATTAAAAACAAGAACTGTTTGTTCTTTTTTTTTTTTTTTTTAAGAACATATTTAATGCTTTGTTCCACAATTTTTGACCATCTTTCAAGCAACTTCTGTTCTTCTATAATTCTTGATATTTCTCTGAAAAGAACTGATTTACATCCATTTTAAATTTTTTTACCTGCATTTCTAAACAGAAAAAGAGGGTAACCAGTGTTGTGTTTCAAAATCAAACAGAGGTAGAAATTCGACTATCTGGGAATTACAGTAACAAACTAAAGAAAGTGTGGTACAGAATTTTGAAAATGCATGACAAAAGTGAAAGATACTTTTTATAAACTGAATAAAATCTCAAGGTACCAAAAAGATATTTTTAGGAACCAAAAAAAGTGTGTTGGACTGCTATATGATGTTTAATCTCCTATGTGGCTGGGAATGCTGAACAATTTCTCCTGTGCGGCTGGGAATGCTGAACAATTTCTTCATAAATGAAGAGACATGAACTAACAGAGATATGATTCAATTGATGAATGTTGAGAATATTATGGATAAATTGTTTGAGAAACAAGTATTAAGAAACAGAGAACTATAAAGAAATTGCTTCTAACAATCAGAAAAAGACAGCTGAAATTTTTTGATGATGAGGAAAGAAGGTTATAAGAATTTATCACTCATAATGCATATGGAAAGCAAGAAAAGCAGAGAGAATACAGAAATGTTTAGCAAATGGATGGCAGAGCAAATACTACAAAAGCAAAGAAGTGTCATAATGGTAATATTAGCCATTTTCTTTGTTAGTGATAGTCCAAGGTAGAAACAATAAAGAATAACTCAAACACAGGTATGGAATAACACAGATATATTACAAACAGGAATATATACAGAGAAGTAGAAGTGTTAGTATGAACAATCAGGTTTAGTAGAGAGAACAATGTAGTCTCGACCAGTATCACTATTCCAATGTCTTGCAGTAATTGTCTGAACGCGACTCTGTTTCGGACTGCCTCTGACTCGACTTGAACTACTGACTCCATGCCTACTCCTGAGGTGCAGTATTAAGTATGGAATAGTCCATTATTATTATTATTATGGGTAAGGTCTCATAACATCCTTATTAGAAAAATATTCAGTATTCATTGATTGAGCATCCAGTGCTAGTTTCTGTTGAAATTTATAAAGTTATAAAATCTTTATTTTAAAACAATTTTGCAGGAAAATAGCTGTTATTGCTATGCCCAGTATTGATGGAGGTTTCCTTCATAACCTTTTGTTAGAAGTAGTGTCAAATATCAACATCTTAATTATGACATTATTTTCTCTCCAAATTACATGTAAGTATCATTTAAGGCAACAAAACACAGGAAGTTTCAGGGTACCCTGTTTGTCCACATTCTAAAAAGACATGACACATAGCTAAATGTCTCTCACTTTTAAATTTCTCTAAATGAGATGATAATTTAAGGTAGTAATTCATCATTTAAAATGTTTCATGGGAGACTAATGGCAGAAATTAAATAAGATGATAAGGGAACAATGTGGAATTTTAGTGATTGTTTATGTTATATGGGAATAAAGTGTCACTGCCAACATTTGAGTTTGAACACAGATCACCAGTGAGCAAACACAGGCGATCCCATTATTGAATTCTATTCTATCCTCAATTTCTATACAGATCACTCTTTCTACTCTATTCTCTATTACTATGTTAATAGTATAATAATTGGCCATCCATAATTACACTAATCTGATATTGGCAAAAGAAGACATAATGTATTGTTGTCAACAAGTGGAACAGTTTCAGATGCAAACTACAAACTGGAGATGACAAAATCAAGGAAATAGAAAAAAATATCTTCAAAGTCTTAACAGATGATGAAATATATAACACCAAAATCTGAGGGTTTTTTGGGGTTTTTTTTTAAGGCAATTCACCCCAAGCAGGGGGTGCCACTAGCATACAATGGGTTACAGAGGATTGAGTAAAGAGGCGTGTTTGAGGAAAGGATACAGAGAAGGACAGGGAACAAGCTCAGGGAATCAGATGTCAATAGACATTACACTTGAATATTTGAAGGTTATAGTCATCGGGGAAGCAAGTAAGAGGAAGGGAGTTCCACAGACGGGAAGTGCAGGAGAAGAAGCTGTTTGAGAAGAAGAGATGGTTGCATTTAACCGTTTTGACAGTGAAAGGGTGGGACTGAGATGCCAACCTGGTAGCATGTTTAAATTTATGTAGTCTGGGAACCAACAAAAGTAGCTCGTCAGAACAGATGCCATGAAAATATTTATAGAAGAGACAGAGACACATATCTGTGGGATGGCGATTGTAGACTAGATGCCAGATCAGGACCTATCATCTTGCATATTCATCTCTGGACATCAAGACATACAGCAGGAGCACCAGACCGTATATGACAGCAATATTCCATGCAAAGATGGATAGTTGATTTATGGATTTGAAGTATGGACTCTGACAGGAAAAACTTTCTGGCACGACAGAGAGAGCCAACTTTCCTTGTGGTAGATGAATCTTTTGATTCAATGTATCTATTCCACCTCATGAAAATGTACAGGTGAGACCAAGCAGGCATAACGAGGCACTCTCAAGGAGTTGGGAATCACTCGTTCTGATGGGAGGTAGGAAGAGATCTCTGTGGTGGGTAAAGGAGAGCAGTTTCGTTTTGGAGGCATTAAAGTTTACAAGCCATTTCCTGCCCCAGTCAACCACAGATTGGAGGTCTTTTTCAAGGTCAGCAGCCAGGTTAGTTTTGTTAAAGATACTAGATTTACTATTAAAGCAGGAGTAAATAGTGGTGTTGTCCAAGTAGATGTGAACTTGAGAACTGATGACATTGGGTAGGTCATTGATGAAGATCAGGAACAGTGAAAGATGCCATCTAAAATTTAAGTGAAGTATTAAGAAATGGGAAAATGTTGTTAGGAACCAAATAAAGAGTGCTAAACTGTTATGTAATATCAGTCTTTCTATATGGCAGTGAAAACTGGACAACTTCCTCACAAATGAAGAACAGACTTGAGGCAACAGAAATGTGTTTCTACAAAAGAATGCTAAGAATAGCAGGGACTGAACATGTGAGTGAAGAGGAAGTTTTAAGGTAAATAGGAAACAAACAGATACTTAGAAAGAAACAGTGGAAACTTCCAGGAAACATAATGAGAAAAGAAAATTTGGAGAATCTGTCATTCACAGAATATACTGGATAAATGGATGGCATAAAAAGGATGGTGAAAAGATACAACTTATTAAGAACTACAAAGGATAGTAATTTGTTAGTAGCTATGATTGACCATATTCTGAAGATCCACAATGCATAGAAGAATATTGGTTAAAAGGGAAATCAGTTTTTTCAAGAACTATCGAGAGTTATTCTTAAATCATTATCATTCTCATATCTTTTAAAGATATGACTTATTTAGGAATGTCTATGATTATGGAAGACTAAAATTTACAAAGATATGATTTATTTAGTAATATATTATTTAGTAATGAACATGATTATTATTCACTAAAATATATAAACTAGTCTTATTAAGTATTTATTACAGGTTGTCTGTTGATTTATATATACCTTTTTTCTTACATTGTTTATCATAAATGGCAATAAAAATACTTCTTTTTTTTTTTTCAGGTAAGTTCAACATTTTTCATTGAAATTTATCAGAAGAGCAAAATAAGAAACTGAAGATTCAGTGCCATTGCAGATTCTGTAAGAATTTGTTTGTTCCAAGAGGATACATTTTTTAAGAAATGCAGGTACTTTTTAAAAAAATTTTAATTTATTATTCTTTTCCTAAATTCACTATAATTTTTTAAATTAATACATTATTTGCTGATTACTGAATAAAAATTCAATTTCATTCTCTTAATTTTTACTACAGCTTTAGATATATGCTTTAAGTATGTGATTTTTTGCATTTTATATTTGCCTGAATTTTTTTTCCATGTGTCTGAGTGATTTCTTTTCTGAACATAAGGTGTTCAAAATGTATCCAAATGATTTACAGATGCAAGCCCTTACAGATAATCTTTTAGGATGTTATTTTGCTTAACTGTAGATCTAAATTTTTTATTGACAATATTCAGAAATTAAAAGCAATTCCATCCTTATATTCAATTTTTTTTTTTTTTTTTTTTAAGTGTTTCACCCCAAGCAAGGCTGGAAGCCACTAGGACGCAAGGGGTTACAGAAAATAGCAAGATCAGATAGGAGTGATAAAAGAAAGGATGAGGGTAGTGGATAGATTAAGGCAACTGGAGATGTCGATTGACATTACACTTGAATAGCTGGAGATTATAGCTCACAGGGAAACAGGAGAAGGGAAGGGAGTTCCACAGGCGAGAGGTGCGAGACATGAAGCTATTAGAGTAAAAGAGACGGCTACATTTAGGAGTTTCGACAGTGAAGGGGTGAGAGCGGGATGCCAGCCTCATAGGGTGCTGGAACTCATGACGTCTGGGAACCAGCGAATGCAGCTCCTCGGAACAATTTCCATGAAAGTATTTGTAGAACAGACAGAGGGAGGCGACGGCGCACTGTGAGAAAGTGACTGTAGACGAGATTTAAACAAAAAACATCTTTGATATTGGCTAATGGATTACCCGAAAATGCTTGGAGGCTTATGGCCACATCTCAATGAAATACTAGTTCCTGTACAATCACTGAAGTTAAGCAATGTTGAGTCTGGTCAGCAAGTAAATAGATGACTGCTGTGCAAATGCTGGTACAGTAAGCTTGGATGTGTATTAGATAATGGATTGGAACTGTTCATTGGAGAGCAGAGTTCCAATTCCAGTTGGGTTTGTTATATTCACTTCCACACAAATATCCCTGGAAAAGGTATGAATCCATTTCTTCTCCTCCCCAGCTATGGGTTAATTAGTAAAAGTTGTATCACTAAATGATAATTATCTCCAAAAATATATACTTAAAATCTAGGAATATTTTCTGGATTTAAATAACCTGCAAAGAGTTAAAAAGCTGTAGAAAACAAATCAGTCAAGAAAGTGTTCAGACCCACAGATCAATTGGATAGTATTTACACACTCAGTATCCAATCATGTGTATGAATAGAAGAAAAATTTCATAAAATGATTTATCACAATGTCTTGTCAGTCATCTTCAATGAAACTTGTTTGTGTGTATATCTATCTATCTATCTATCTATCTATCTATCTATCTATATATATATATATATATATATATATATATATATATATATATAAACAGTTCAAAAGTTTGAAGCCACACCCAGAATTAGCATGGAATAAACTTGACAGAAGAGTGAAAAAGAAAATGTAAAAACTTCTTAGAGTCATTGAAAATTGAATGGGATCAATTATCAAACTTATGTTTTGAGAAACTTGAGCAATGAATGCCCAAAATGTGTGCTGCAGTAAACTCTATATCTATAATTCTCAAAATGTGTGTTTGTCTCTATGTGTTTGGATGTTGTTTATGCATTTCCACAGTTTTCATCCCATTTCAATGAAATTTTTTTTTGATAAATAACTCTTCAGTGCCGGTTTTGAGTCCAAATTGTTGGCGATAATGGCTCTCCACTACTTCCTGTCCATTATAACTCTCAGCAATGTTTTGCTATTTACTATCTGTTCTTGGATATATATCTTTCATAAAAACTTTAATAAAAATAAATACTTTAAATTATTACATTAATATTATTTAATATTACACAGTTCCCTTTTCAGGGCCACCCCCCATTCAAATTGTTAACTCCCTATTAGGAGATATACCTCAGTTGCACCCAATTGTTGTTACTAATATCGATTTTTGGGTGGGCTGACTTTAAACTGAAACTGCTCCAACTGAACTGCAAAAATTCCCATTAATGAAAGACTTGACCAAAGACAGTCAAGGCTAAAGGAAGAATATTTTGACAAGAGCAAAATTTAATCAATTTTTTTTTTCTTTTTAGTATAATAAAAAAAATCTAATAAAAATCTTGTCACACTTTTTTTTAAACATGTATAAAAATCTTTCAATTATTTAAAATACAAAACAATTACTTTTTGGGCAAATTTAAAAATTACCAGAGGTGGCCTCAAACTTTTGAACTGTAGTGTCAAGCTCTCATCTTGACACATGCACAGTTGTACATATATTCATGCATGTACAAAGTGATGCACTGAAATTGATTACTTTTGAAATATGTGCACAGGCAGAATAGTTGATCCGTTCTTGTGTTGCTTTTTTGGATCCAAGATATAAATCAATATCACTTATGCAAGTGAAAGGATTTATGGATCAATCATCTCCTTTAAAATGAATTCATAAAATTCTACCTTTTGAAAATTTTTACACATTGTCTGAAGTTACATCTTATGTATGTTAGCTCTTATCAAAGTTGTTCATTGACAAGAGTGGATCAATAAGTCTATAGCCTCACATATAGTTATTAGCTGAATTGTTGTGTTAAACTTTTACTATATAATGTTTGATTAATGTCTTTGAGGTCAACTACTGCATTAGGTGCATTGACAAAAAAGGAAATTATTGTGTCAAAACAAAAGTTAATCATATTTTTTAATTAAATTTCAAAGACAATATTTATATATTTGTACATAGATTTATTTATTCAGTCATGTATGTACCACTTTGTCGCATTACCTTTCACCATATTTGAGGCGATTTTATAATTCATCATCATAGAATTCAGTGTGTTCCACTTCTTTTTTTTTTTTTACAGTGATATTCACCCAGTCAACATCTGTGCTCTCTATCTTCTCACTTTCTCTAAGAAACAACAATACCAATAATGTCCACCATTAAATAAAGCAAATAAAAAGAAATCTTTGATGTTCATGCTGTACAAGGTCCGAGAGATACTCAAGGTAGAGTGCTACAGAGTAAGAGACACAATTTATGAAGAAATATAGGGAAGATAACAATTGACCCTAGACTTGAACCAGTTAAGATTGTAGTGATCAGGAAAGCATTCTTTTGGGAGTCAGTTCCACAAAGTAACAATTAGTGGGAAGAAGCAGTTCGAGTGGACGGTAGAATGGGTGGATTAAGGAATGTAGTACATCTAAAGACTTTCTATGGAAATAGTGACAGAGTAGGGAGAGACTTGTGGTGTTTCATCTGTGAGAAAGAGGTTCTTTTTTTCAACCCACTATATTGAAAAAATAAATACTTTTGTAAAATATTTTTCATCATTGGGCTTCTTTAGTAGGATACATGAACTAATATTCACCACTGAATTAAGTGCATTGACAAGGAAGAAAACTGTTACATGATCAATAGAGCATGTAAGTTTAATTTTGTAATAACTATAGGATATGTCCCAGAAAGGGATATATTTGTTCAAAGTAGCAAAGTGGTTCTTGACTACTGTAACCGGGTAGGACCATCTGGTCCTCGCCGTAGTGGTAGGCAATAGACGTAGGCAATAGGCAAAGACAATAGGCCTCCACATGTACCTCAACATCAGTCTGTATTTATGGCTGACACCAGTCAATCATATTAATGTGAGGAGGACCCAGCTGTATGCATATTCATTACATCACTATACTTATTAAGAATATGGATAAATTATTTCTGGGCATCAGTTTTTATTTTGCAAAAATCAACAGCATTTTATTAATATGTAAATACATTTCATATAAGGTGTTGAGCTATGAAAATATTATTATTATTATTATTACTATTATAGTAGAAGGAAAATAGGCCTGTGATAAAAAAAATGAAAACTGTCCCAGTTTGGAATTTGGAAAAAATGGTAAGTCTCTTATATGGGCTTCAGGATATTCTGTTACCTTCATCAGACTTTTGTTTATTGATTTTAAGTTTTCCACTCTTCTAAAGTTAACATCACCTTTACAGTTTTTATTGCTTCCCAGATACATTCTTTGTTTATTTTCTATTCTTATATATATATCTTTTACTGATAGGGCACAAGTTATCTATTTGGTTAATATCTAGAGATGTTGAGAGCCATTTAATTAATTTGGTGTCTTTGAAATTTGAATAAGACAAGCCATAGTTAGCTTTGTGGAATGTCAAAGGTCATTGTTTTGCAGGAATATATTCCCCAGCTTAAAATATTTTGGTTCTGATACATACCACTTAAAGATGTTTTATTTGCAACAAACTAGAATAATTACACTATTTACATTATTCGGAATATTGTCTTCATCTTTGTCACCATATTTATTATAACGTTTTGGCCTTCTTCAGGTGGTTGGAATGCCAAACTAAACCCTTTATTTCTGACTCGTTTCCGTGTAGATATAATTGACTCATTGATCGGAAAGTCTCCTTCATATGTCCAAAACTCCTCCCACTTTGTGGAAATAATCAAAGATGCTCCCATCCTATCCAACCAGATGGTGAGCTTGGACGTGGTGAGTTTGTTCACCAAGGTATCCACGGAGTAGGCACTCAGTAGTCAGAAACAGATTGGCCTCTGACTCTTCCCTAGAAGAACAGACCAGTATTCCAATAGATAATCTGATGGAGATGTTGACTTTCTGCACACAAACAACACACTTCAAAATGGGATCACACATATAATGACAGCAATGGCGAATATATACCTGGAATACTTTGAGGAAATGGCATTAGAATCTATATCTCTAAAGGCAACTCTATGATTAAGGTACATAGACTAGAATAATTACATTTATCTTTATACCAGCATTAACTTAATACTTACCATTACCTTTTGTGCTTATCATCATCACCCAAAACATTACTCCATCTGCTCCTTGTTGTCTTCTAGGTCATGTTACTTGGCTTTTTCCATGTAGGACCCAATTTCTATCCTCATCATCAAACCTACTTACTGTAGCTTTTTATTCCTCACTAAAAATGACTATTCAGAAATCAGTTTTCATGCACGACTTTGCCCACCTTAAAGGTCTCTTTTTGTGATGTTTTCTTAAAGGTGCTAGTTTGGTTTCTTTGACAGCTTTAGCCAACTTTTATATTCTACATCTGTTTACATTTGAGAACACCAACTTCTTCAAATATTTTCTTTATGGTCAATCCACTTGGCTCTCATGATTAGTGGCAGCTCTGTAATAATGTCTTAGATAAGTGTGAGGTCTCTGTTCCTCCTCTCTCTCTAATCAATTTGAGGTGTTAACATCTGCTGATAAAGCTGAATGCTTTCACGTAAATTCTCCTTAAATCCCTTTTCAGGACATTTTTAAAGCCAATTTTTTCTTGCCTTTATCATGTCAATGCTTTCATTATATTGATTGTTTTCTGATCATCTTTTATGCAATTTTCAAATTCATGCTGGAAGCCAGAAAGGGATCTTTCAAACAATTAATAGATAGCAATTTCATTTTGGGATGCATTAAAATTGGGTATTCATGTGATGAATCCTTGGATGAAGGTGTAGCTTAAGGAAATCTCTATATTTTTTTATCAAGCGACTTGCATTCTTTGACAGGACCCACATAACCCATAAGGGGCTAGTTGAAATTTTTATACACATCTCACCTTTTATTTTTAATTCTCTTGATTTGAATATCCTGAAAAGGAAGGGTCTCTGCAAGGACATGTTGGGTCACTGCTTCATGCCAGAAAATTTTTCTCATCAAAGTCCAACTTGCACATTTACAAATCTACCATTCACTCTTGCATTGAATACTGCTGCCATATCTGGTCTAGTTCCCCTGCTATTTATCTCGAGGTTCTTGACAAAATCCAAAGCAGGATCCTGATTTGGCATCCTGACTTTAGTTATTTTCTCACTGATGTGACATGGCTTCCTTCTGTCTTTTCTACAAAGACATGAATTTAAGCCTGCTACTAGATTGACATTTAGGTTCCACCTATTTACTATTGAAATAGCTAAATGCAACCACCCTTTCTACTTCAACAGTTTCTTTTCTCACACTTCCTACATGTGGAACCCTTCCATTTACTTGCTGCTTTGATGACTCCAATCTTCAAAAATTTAAATGCAATATCAATCACAATCTTCTGTCTTCTTGAATCCTGTTGATCTTTTGTCCTTTCCTCAATCCCCCCTATTCTCAATCTTTTCTCTCACATTCACTCCCTGCAACCCCCTGTGTACTAGTGGCATTCCTGCCTTGATCATGAACAATGTGACTAAAATAGGTACCTCCATAAAAAAGAGCATAGCATCATGAAAAAGACACCAAACTTGATGAAAACAAAATTTTATCATCTTAATATTTATGTTATTATTAAGAGAAAAGATCAAAGTAATTTGGGGGGATTTTTTTACATTTACTCATTCCTAGAACATTCAAAATTTTCATTAAAAATCTTGTTTTTTTTAGTCAGCAAAATTGACAGATAATCAACCATGTCAACAATTTTTCCATTTTATAAAAAATATGAATATCTCAGTTTTAAATTCTTTTAAAAATCAATTATAATCTTTTCAAAACTTATTTTAAGAAAATCAGAAATTATAACATTTATTTAAAATATTTTGAACCAAGCTTACTTACCTCTCGTAAAATTTTTGAAAATAAAACAAAGTAGGTCATAACCTTTCGGGTGACGAAAAATATTTTCATGATGTATTGATAGGTTATGTGAGGATAATTTATTCTACAGAAGGAGAGAAGTAAAATTATTTAGATTTAAGTGAACAAATAATTTACAGAGTGCAATTTTTTTTTTTGTATTCAGCATTCACCTTTACATTTACGGCTTTAAAAATATATTATAAAGAAATTAAAATAAGACCATTAAGAGTGAGATTAAATTTCATAAGAAAGGTATCTAATTAATTTATAGATCCTTTCTTATAAATTTATCTGATATGTACATAAAATACTATAATTTTATGTACATTTATTACATTTTACTCTGTTATTTGTATTTTTCATTTTATTCATTTTGATATTTCATTTAAAAAATTCATAACTGAGAGATTAATATAAAAAGAACATCATATAAATTTCATACGATGATACTGATACTGATACTTGTAGGTACCCTTCTCAGTTGAAATTGAAAAATCAAATTAACTTCTCCACATGTGTTTCACAAAAGTAAAGGCCTTAACAGTGGAAAACCATGCTTAACTCAAATGACACGACTTAATTGTATTCTGGTTAGTCTTCCATACTTTACAATTATAAACACAAAATTAAATTTCTTAATTACTGCAGGTTTTCTGATTAGTCAAAACAACCAATTTACAATTTAAAAAAGTCTATCTCATAAGGACATTTATAAACTGGATGTGGCTTTTAACTAATTTTATTTTTTAACAACTTAAATGTAAAATCTATTATAATTAAAAAAATAACAAATAATTGTATTAAAATTCATTTTCATTGAAAAATTTTTTACTTTCAGAAAATATTCTCCATATTCATAAAACAAATAAAAGCAAATAAAAGCATTTGAAATTAAATAATACTTTTGTTTTATTGAGTTTTGTATGTTACAATTGAGAGCTGATTTTCAGGTAGCTGTGGGTGGGGAGGTTCAATTAAAAAAAAATGATTAGCATTCCTCAAAGCCTTTTTCACTAAACATTTGATCAAATTTCTAGAGTTTTTCATAAAATTAATTATAGTAAGAAATATTTAAAAATATTTCTGCCATGACTTTAATAAAAAAACAAAAAAAACACAGTTATAATAATTTCCATCATCTGTGAATAGTTTCTGAAAGTTTCATTAACATCCAACAATTATTTTTATTTTTGCAATATTTTCCAAATTAATGTCTATCATACAAAAAACGTGCTAAAAATTGTATATGTTATTTTACTAGTTCTAGTGATAAAAAGAGAAACAAGGTTTTTAATCAAAATTTAGAATATTCTAAAAAGAAGGAAAAATTTTAAAAAATAATTAAAAAACATTTGGTCTTTCCTCTTAATTATAACATAAACATTTAGATGTTAAAATTTTGTTTTTGTCAAATTTGGTATCTTTTTCATCATGCTGTGCTCTTTTTTTAGCGATCTCATGGAGTTACCTAGACTAAAATGTCCTGGAGTTCCATTATGCATAAACCACATGCATCTTCATATTAGCAGGGATACATCCTCTAGCATATCTGGAAGTGTGTTCAAAATAAAGTCCCTGTAGACAGTGCCTGTAAGACATGCTGGACCAACCAGACAGTTACCTACAATTCCAGCCCATACATTAATTGTAAACTGATTGTACCATGGGGATTCTGTATTGTACCATGGGGATTCTGATCCATTTTTGTTATTCTCTCTCTTCCAAATGTTGCCTCATCCATAAACAAGACTGAAGAGACAAACAACAGATCAGCAGTTTGTGCAAAAAACCATTGGCAAAAGTTCTCCGATTTTACAAATACAGGAGCTCAAGTACCCTCCATGTGTATGATTAACCTGACAGCTTGTAGAATGTGTTCTTTGTGGGCAGGTGTATGAGCAGATCTCAGTCTTCCTCAATCCATAGTTTGTGATGTCATGGATCCTGCCTTAGCAATACAATGATAAACAGCAGCAAAAATTGGATTACTCAGCTGCATTCATACAGCCATATGTAAAAATCATATCTGCCTGCTCATTATGCGAATATTCAGCCATTGTTAAATGGAACATGTCTTAGTTAATTCATTATTATACACGTTAAACATTGAAGACAGACTAACCACAAATGTACACAAAGGACAAATGTAACCTAGTCCATATGGCAACATAACACCATCTACCATAAACTTTCTTTAAACTGAATAACTCAAAAATGAAGGCTTTGCAAGCATATATTTATATGGACTTTTTGACCTTGTTTTGATGTGAGGAACCTGCCCCCAAAGTTTGTAAAAGTATTTTGATATACCCTATATATATATATATATATATATATAAGCAAATATAATATAGATCCGACAGTATGAAGAAAAAATATAATGCAAAAATCCTTATATACAATTATGCTGTTTTAATGCTAAAAGTCAATCTTCAGGACATATTCATGAATTATAACATTATCAATACAACATGATGACAACGTGAATGGAGAGGTTATAAAACTTTCAGTTATTTGTTTGGATAAGTCTTGATCATTTATAATGTTATAATTTATGAATCATTGGTTTATTAGACAATGAAGAAAAATTATATTGAAAAATATATTTTTAGATATCAGCCAAAAGACATGCACTACCCACATGTCAGACAAGAATTCCACCTCAGAACAACCAATGCAATATCATTGGTTCAGTGCTTGCCTGTCATGTAAATAGCCTGGCTGATGCAATGTTAAAGAACTATGTATGGTTTTGTGGAAATGATAAAATTCTGAAATACAATAATAAAAGGGAAAAGAGTTGAGCAAAAATAATGCAATATAAAGATTTACTATAAGACAGTAACTAAATAAAAATTTTACAAAATAGAAATAGTGTTTCTGTGTTCAAAGCCTTCTGATATCTAAAAATAACTGTGTATTTTTATTGGCTATATCTATATATATTTATTATAGATTTGGGGATATATTTTTAGCATTCATTTCTCAGATTGGAACCAACATTAATGTTTTATATATATACACACACACACACAATATATATATATATATATATATATATATATATACACACACACACATATATTTCCCAGACATCACAAGTTTCAGCGCCTCAAAGGCTTCCCGCTCTCACCCTTCACTGTCGAAACTTTTTCTACTCTTTCATGTCTCCTTTTAATAATCTCCAGCTATTCAAGTGTAATGTCAATCTATCTATCCACTACCCTCATCCTTCTATCACTCCTATCTGATCTTGTTTTTTCTGTAACCCCTTGTTTTGGCTTCCCGCCTTGCTTAAGGTGAAATGCTTAAAAAAAAAAAAAAAATTAAAAAAATATACATATATATACACACACACACACTCACACATATATATATATATATATATATATAAAAGGTGTTTCAAAAATTATCAAAGCCAATTACGAAAATGGACATTCAAACAGAAATGCATTTTATGACTTCACAATTTTTGATTGCAGTTGGAAAGAATGTAATGTCATTGTGGAGAAGTGTCTGGATTTTCAGCCACATTCTTGTGAACTGCAATAATGTTTTCAACTAAACAGCACAAATGAGCATGCAATTGTGTTTTCACATGTGCCACCGACCCAGTTTGTTTGAATTTATAAATGATTTTTCAATTGCACTCTTGATTGTAACATGTTGTTTGATTGTTAATTTTCCATTTTTTTTTTATATATGATGATGGAAAATTAATTTAGAACCAATATTTTCATGGCATTTTTTCATCAGATTAACCTAAGCACTGTAGTATTTGTAGTGTTTAGATTTCATGATTGTGTTGTCATGTCCTGCTAGGACTACAGAAACTGCCATGAACAAACCATTCTTAAGTGTCTTTGTAAAAGCTTGCAGTAGAAAGTTAAGTAATATTTGTCAATAATGCAGAGGGCAAAAGGTTAATGGAGGATTGACAATGAAGAAAATTATATTGAAAAATATATTTTTTTTAAAATCAATGGAGATTTGAGACTTTTACCTCACCATGTCTCTTTTATCTATATATATATATATATCTATATATATTTATATATATTCACACACACAAAACTAACTACATATGCTCACATATGAGTTTTATTTTTCAGTTATGTTCCTTTTCATTTTTAAAACTTGGAAAGTTTCCAATATATGTCAGTGAAATTGTCTTTTTTTTTTCCAAAATTATAGTTTAGATATATGAAGAAAAGAATGCTGGAGGATGTGGGTTAATCTAGGATTATTTATACCATCTTTTTACTTTTTATAGTGTTATTTTTTTTTCAGTTTCTTTTCATTTTGTTCATATTCAAGTCAAATGATGTGTGCTAATTTTACACTCATTTAAGCAATGTTCTCCATTTTCAGGTTCTACAACCAGACTATTTTTTAATACTAGTAAGGGTGGCTTTGATCAGTTTTAAATCTTATATACATAATATTTTTTGTTATGACATGATTATTTTCACAAATTTGGTTAAGGATTTATTAGTCCTTTTTTTTTTTTTTGTTTATTTGTTTTCCTTCAGGTTGAAGAATTTTGATTGATTCACCTTCACATGTAATTTAACAGATTTTGGCCCTTCAGTAGTTTGCAGAAGTGGGAGCACAAAGGGTGAAATCGCCCCGAGCTTCCATATTTGGGAGGACATCCAATCAAAGAGTGAAATAAAAATTGAGTTTATATTTAATTTGCATGAAATGTTCATTTCATGTTTGATCTGTTTTTACATATTTAAAATGTCTTCCTTTTTCACATTTCTCAGTACTAGGCCCTATAGGACCCTTACTTAATTCTGTGGGGTATACAAACAATAAGTTGGCCCAGGACATCTCCAAGCATCATAAAATCTCTGCATGTCACTGTGGCCCTTAATTCAATTTTATCGTGAATTTCAATTTGTTTCAAATCCACTCTTTCATCAATTTTATATTTACTCTTGTCTATCTTTTTAGATTTTACAAGTATTACTTGGATTTTATAATAACAATTCTGGTAAAATGTCAGATACATTTGACCAATTTTTGTTTATCAACTTTTGTAAGGTTTTTTTTCACTACAGTTTGAGATATATAAAACAGTTTCAATAACAGATTTTGTAACATTTTCCCCTTGTCATTTCTTCATTTTTATAACCAAGGGTTACCACAACATTGTCTACTGGTTAGCATGATAGTCTCCTTAAAACAATTAAAATTAGGCAGTGAGTTCAAATCCTCATTGGGATCCCCATACTTTTGGCCTTGCGCCACATCTGAGCATCATTTAGAAAATCACCTTCATTTTTATAACTAAGAAATTCAGAAAAAACCTCTATTCAAATTATTAATCCTTTATTGTAGACCTCTTTTTATGGGGAAGTGACTGGGGTTTGTTAAAATAATTTAGAACTTGAATCCTTAAATTTCTTTTAAAGAGGGTGAGAAAAATTTCTTTAAATTGGTTGTGTTACATCTGTTTTATATGTTCTTATCTTTGTGTTTAGTCTTTATTCATTTAAGTCTATGGAAAGTTGAGTTGGGTGAAACCATAAACTTATAAAAATATTCAACTCTTTGACAAAGAAAAAGGAAAGGAAAAGCAGATGAAGTATAAAATTAAAATTTTTAAATTCCAGAGATTTTTGTGTTTTTTTACTTTTTTTTTTACACTATTTGGACTGTCGTCCTCACATTTGTTGCCATATTCATGACATTTCACTCTGTTCTTCTTTAGGTGATTGGAACCCTTTATTTCATTCACCAGGGTAGATTGTTCTAGTTCCATGTGCCAAGCTTCTTCCAGATGTTTCAATTACCTTCCTTTAACTGAAATCTCCAAGTTTTTGTTCACCACTGCAGTAGCCATGTATTGAACTCACAACTCCTTGGGTCAAGTCACTGGATCTAACCAAACTTTATCCACTGGTCCATGTGTTCTTGAGGACATCAGTTTATGAATTTTTAAGATTTATAATAATAACAAAAATTGCAATATGAGCTCTGGTAAAAAATGATTACTGAGTTTATAAGTTTCAAAAATTCAGACACTGAAGGACACATGGCACAGTCGACAAAAGCATTAGTTGGATCAAGTGTCTTGACCCAAAGAGTTGCAAGTTCAATACCTGGCTACTGCAGTGGTGAACAGAAACTTGGAGAGTTGAGTTAAAGGGAGATAACTGAGACATACGGAAGAGGCATGGCACGTGGAACTCGAACAATCTGCCCCACTGGACAAAATAAAGTGTTCAGTTGAAAATTCCAATCACCTGAAGAAGGCCGGAGCATACAACTGCCAAAACATTGTGAATATGGCAACAGTCCAAATGACATAAATAGTGTAAATAATTACAATATCTCATTTAAGAAATATAGCCATTTTTTTTTTTAATTTTATAAAAACATTCTTCCTACAACTGGAACTAGACACAGAAACATTTGTTAAAAACTCTCTTTACTATTTTGACTCATACTGTTACATACATCTGCTGCTCATACTAGCTTGCAGACTACCTGTTTGATACACTGTCCTTTATTTACACTTGGCACACAGACATTGTAATAGACAAAAAATGTGTGTGAATATTTAACAGAAAAATGCTCAACTCTATTTTAAAGTGTGTTACTTGAAGACTATAACATTTTTAATAATAACTATGGATGCTTAAAATCTGAAACTGAAGATTAGTAGGTTGATATATGTTCTAAATGATATGTAAATTTTAGCTTTCTCTATAAATTATAATTAATCAAATTTGGTTTTAAGTTGATATCCACTCAATCAGGATATCATATGTTATTCATAATTTTTAATAAAAAGACATTTTTTATTTTCTCTGAAATTGATTAATTAATGGAATATTTTCCAATGTGTCTATAATTATTTTCTATAATTCATATCTCAATAATTTGCTTATTTCACCAAATATTAATTTATATAGATTTTCAAAGTTTTTCTTCACAAACTCTACAAACCATTATTTGCAATAGTTTACTCATTTTCTGCAAATCCATAAATGTTCCTTCATTAATGTTTAGATTAAAAACTTTTCATATCTGAGATTATTAAATTAATTTTTACCTAATTTAATTTTTACCTCTTTAAACTTCTCATATTTTTATTTCTTTTTCAATATTTGTTGAATCAGATATGTTTAATATGCACTTCCTTTGAATAAACAATTATACCTCCAAGCAACCTGTTTTTTTTTTTATTATTTGTTTTTTTGGAATTACTGAAAAAAATTGGTATTTTATACATTTTAAATATGTTTTCTATATAAATTCTCTCATTCCCTCACAATTCATAAAGTTGAATTTGAAGTCCATAGGTTGAGTATCTTCACTTTAGTTCAGAATTGGTTAACCTTTCAGAAGTTTTGACAGTCTGATACACTTGAAATAAATATAGCAACACTTTAGAATCATATTCAACAGTATCAGGAATAATTCAGTCTCTATTTTATATCATGCAAGCATGAAACTCATTCAGGAATATCTAAACTGTCAGCTGTATACAAGTGCTTTCAAAGGTTAAAAATGGCTTTGAGTGAGTAAAGTATAACAGTCTTGGCAAAGACCATCCTTCTTTAAATATTGTGAACTGATTCACAAACAATGAATTATACCAACTAACAGAAACCACATCACTTGGCGACTATCAACAGCAGCAACAACTAAAATGGGTAGCATATATAACTTGAAGAGAAAATAATGACATAATCAAGATGTTGATGTTCCACAATAATTCAAATAAAAGGTTAGGAAGGAAACTCCATCAGTACTCTAAAGAGCAATAACAGCTGCTAAACTTGATAAATTTTTTTAAGAGAAAGATTTTATAAATATTTTTTTAATGTTGTCCAGGGTGGTTATTGAAATAACTAGAATGGCAACTCACAAAATATAAGGGTTTATTTTAAACAAGAACAATGCAAGTAGATATTTACAAGTTCATCTGAAGCTGGAAATCAAGCCCCGTGCAACCAACACCATAGATACTTATATTACTGCTGAAACAATGCATTTAATAGATGTGTATTAGTTCCTTGGATACTGACAGTTATCAGTTCATTCCCTACAACAAATATCAAATTAAAGGAGTACTATCTTCTCTATCGGTGAATGTCAAATTTTTCCTTGTGGTGAAACAGTTAATATTTCCATTAAGACTACCATTAGACATTTTGCCCTTATCTATCATGCTTAACTTAATTCTACATTATTAAAATACATACGCATTCTTTGGAATAATGAGTTTTGTTAAATTTAACATATCTTCAGGTATAACATGTCTTATTTATCTTGTGCCAAGAGTTTGAAAAAGTTTATAAAAAAGTTAATTTGCTTTTCTTTTTTTCTTTTTTGGAAAATATTGCATTTTCTGGGATTAAATGAAATCAAAAATTCTAGGCAGAAAGAAACCTGAGGATACTGCAGTGGTCTTTTTTTCTCTACTTTTGAAATATTCTTTTTACTAAAATTTTTCTTGTGATCTATTGGAATTAAAATCTTAATGTTTTTAGCTGGTTGAATCAGGCTGAAGATATACTAAAATATCTTGAATTAATGGTTTTTTTCTGAACTTGTTTTACTCTGGGTGGACATGCATTGTCATTCTGAAGAATGACACTCTTTTATTTGGTTATTTTTGTTGCTTCAAGTCTTTTCATCTTCTAAAGAATGACACCCTTCCATTTAATCAATTAATGTTAATTTTATTTTACATTTTGACAGTCTTATTTACAGTTTAATTGTCTTATTCTAAGAGAGTGTTTCTCAACCAGTCCACTTGGGTGCACTAATGCGCCCTGAAAAGTAATCAAGTGAACCCCAAATTAACAGAATAATAATTTCTGAATTATTTTTATATTAAAAAAAAAAAACTTTATTTTTAAAAAGTTAAAGATAGCAAGCCCATGTTTTCCATTTCCAGATAATGTCTTTGTCATTTGATATTTTAAACAGGATGCTAAATTCCTTAATTTTTAAGAATGGGGAGATAAACATTTCTCTTTTGTCTTCCTCAAGAGATTTAAAATGGTCATTATTGAACTCTTTAAAAAAAGCAAATAAATTCTCTATGAATCTTTTTAAATGAAAACTGTTTCTAAAATCTTTTGGAATGCTAAACCAAAATTTCATATTTTCAAATTTCATGACTAACTTGTTCTTATTAGTATTTCTAGTGTTCCCCAGAGATGAAGTTAGTCTACAAGCGTGGCCTGAAGTAAAAAAAAAAAAAAGGTTGAAATACACTCTTCTAAGATTTAGTAATAGATTAAATATACCAATTCTAATAACTGCTTCAGACTTCATAGTAGATGTGCATTAAGCCAGATTTAGATAGACATTTTTAATCACACATTCCAAAATCTTTCAGCAAGAGAAACAATTATTACTTTTACAGTTGGTTTTTGCCCAAGATTATTTTGTCATTAAATAAATCTAACTCTTGTCACTGAAATGAACAAAATAGGAAACAATTTACTTGTAAAGCTTTATTCAGCTTTGCATACTTCAAAATAAATCTGGATTATATATCTATATATATATACAAAGTTCTATTAGTGGTTCGAGAGTAATTACTTCTGTTTTGAATACTTTATTAATACAGCAACATTTGAATGACTTTTATACCATAGTTTCTTTCAAAATATCATGTGAAAAACTGATTAAACTTTCAGTATTTTCAAATCCTTTGTACTTAAGTGTATTTGTTGTCATTTTCCTCCCATATGGCAGTGCATGCTGGACACTTGCCTCACATCTGAAGAAGAGTAGGTCTCTTCTTCATATGTGAGGAGAGCGGCATAAATATGGTTCTATAGGAGGATTCTAAGAACACCATGGATCGGACATTTGAGCAGCAACAATGTTTTAGAGAAAATGGAAACAAAAAGGAACTTTGTATTTAACATCAAATAGAGTTTATAGGGCACATAATAAGGAAAGAGGGCTTGGAAAATTTGATACTCACAGGATAGATTGAAAGCAAGTGAGACAGAGGAAAACAATGCATAACCTCTCTAGCAAGCTAGAGAAAATGTATAGCAGAACAGTTTTTAAGAGAGATAAAAAAAAAAGATAATTTAAGAGCTACAAAGGAGAAGAAATTGTAGAGAGCCATGATTGCCAACGTCCAGAAGGGACATTGCACATAGAAGAAGATACTTTTGCATGCAACATTTTTTTCTCACTTTCTTTTCATTAATTTGCATAAATTTTGTTATATAAGCTTCTCTAGAGAGAATTTATTTTCATGATATAAAGTATGAAATTCTGATTATTTTAACCTGAATACATGAAACGTTATCATGGCTTCAACAAATTTTGACTGTTATAAACAAGAATTAAGTTTCAGGCTTTAATATTTGTTCCCAATTTTTTCAGCTGTCTTCTTGAAGTGTATGACTCTCTTAAAAAAAAAAACAGATCTTTTTCAAAATAAACATTTTTTTTCTCCTCTTCCTGTTGTTGATATTTATAAAAGCTAAAGTTTTGTGCCAGTGTATCATACATGTTTGCATATAAACATAGAAACAAAAAAAAACTTTGGTTTCTTCAACAGACCATTTCTTCTCTTTTTTTATAAATACTGTAGGGAAACAAAGTTCTCAACAGTTCTTGGGTATGTCCATTTTCTTTTTCTGGTTCAGAAGTAAGTTAGAGTAAGTAATGATAAAGATGGTTATAATGGTCAAATTCAAGTCATCTTTGCACTGAGTTGGAACAACTAAAATAAATAATGTAGTTAAATAAATAATGTAGTTACTTCATGGGCAGAGCAGTAAAACATCTGAACACTACACTATGCAAAAAAAAGAGTACATTCCAGAAGTGAGATCATAAAATTGTACAGATGATCAAAACCCTTTCCAGTTCATTTATTACTAGCATTATGGGAAATGTATTTATTTTTTTTTATTCTTTATTATTATTTTATTTACTGACTTTATTGCATTTTCCAACATAGTTCTTTGATTTTCAAGTTCACTGATATCAGAACTTTCTTTTAAGATAGCCATTTGAATTGAAAATAATTAGAAAATCAGTTTGTATGATAATTTTGCTTTCTTTCTCCATTCTATGAGAAAAAAATATGAACTTATTGTAAATATATTGTCTATAATTACAGGAAGAGTCCAAACTTATTTCCAAACTTTTTCAGACAACTGAACTTGCTCTTTGTATTGTTATTGTACCACATTTTGTGTCAGTTATGGTCTGGAGCCCCCGCTGTTCATCTTAAGGTCCTCAACAAAATCCGGATACAGATATGCAACATGATTGGCCCTGATCTGGCATCTCATTGACAGTCACTCTCTCACAGATGTACTGTCACTTCTCTCAGTCTTTTCTACAAATACTTTCATGGTAACTGCTCTGATGAGCTACTTTTACTAGTTCCCAAATTGCATGGATTTAAACGTGCTACTAGATTGGCACCTCAGTCCCACTCTTTCACTGTCAAAATGGTTAAATGTAGCCATCTCTTCTACTCCAATAGCTTCATGTATTGCACTTCCTGTCTGTGGCACTCCCTTCCTCTTACTTGCTTTCCTGACAGCTATAATCTCCAAGTATTCAAATGCAATGTCAATCGACATCTCCAGATACCTTGATCTATTCCCCATCATACTCGTCATCCTTTCCTCTATCATACCTTTTTATTCTTGCTCCCACTCTCTGTAACCCCTTGCATGCTAGTGGCACTCCCACCTTGCTTGGGGATAAATGCTTAAAAAATAAAAAGTTAACAGGTTCTTTTCTTGTGCATATTTGAGTTGAAAGTGTGCATTCAATATGTAAAAGAAAAAAAGATGATAGAAGCATAAAAAACTTCAGTTTCTAAGTTTATTCTTTTTGTTGACTGTATTGAAACAAAATTCTTTGTGTCTCTTGGGTATGTCTGTTCTCTTTCTGGTCCAGAATTTAGGTTAAGTCCAAGAATCATTACTATGGTTGCACTCAAGTCAGCTTTGTGCTGAGTTAGAACAACTAAAGAGAAAGCTTGACCTACACTTCAGGTTGAGGTTTTTGGATGACACATGAGAGTGTCATGTGTTGGAAAGTGGAAAGAGAGTAAAGTCATCAGTGGGCCAGGTAAACTAACATTCCCCAGTGGGAACATAATTACTACATGGTTCACATCTTGTAAAAAAGAGGAGAAAGAAAGTGAGACAAGAAATTTTTGTCTTTTGACAGCCTTCAACAATGCCACCCAAATATGTTTGTTGAAACCAAGTGGGGTAATCATACTTTGGGTTCCTTTATTCTTAGCATCATGGGAAAATGCATTTCTTTTGCTTTTTTTCATTATTCACTATTATTATTATTATTTTATTTATTGATTTTATTTCAGTTTCCCACAGTCTCTTCTACAGCCTTCTTTCATCTGCTTAATAATGTTTTCTTAAGAAAAGTGAAAGGTCTATTTTTATTTTTGAACTTTTTTACTGACTTTTTGTTGATATCTTCCTTTGATCTTCATTTTCTGTCACATCAGAATCTACACAAGTAGTGACTGGAAAACCAACTGACCCATTTTTGTTAATGTCATGACATTTTGGCTGATTTGTTCTACAGTCTTCTTTAGGAGTAAATTTCATAAGGAAAGGGAAATGTCACTTTTTATTTTTTAGTGTCTTTACTTATTTCTTGTTGATATTCCTTTTGATCTCTTCATTATTTCCCATTGGGATCTACAAAAGAATGTGATGTGATAAGAAAACCAAGTAAGACAATTTTCTTTCTTTTCCACCATCTTGTGATCCAATCATGTTCATACTGATCATAATTTTTTGTCTGTAACTTTTGAGAAGACTCACGATCATTCGAATCTTTCTTTGGATATCAGAACTCCTCATCTGTGTTGCTTTGTTATTCTTACTACAATGCATCAGGCATTCTATTCTATGACATTTTTCAGGTGTATAATTCATAAGAAAAGAGTAAGGTTTCTCTTTCTTTTTTTTTTTTTTGCATGATAAAAGATGGCGCCAGAAAACAATTGTTTATGCATCAAATGGATCAGTTAATTCCAACCACACAAAATACACCAGATGATACCATTCATCACCACCCATGTAACTGGTGAATCTAATTTATTCATGGGTGAATTTGTTCTTTCCATGCTGAGATAATAAAAATAAAAATTACACTTGAAGAAGGCTTGTCAAATGGATCAGTTAATATGTTATGGAAACAACAACAATATGTTGAAAGAGTTCAAATATGCAAACAAAGTTTGGAATGTTAACGACTTTTCTTAATGTTATAGATGAGAAATTCAGCTAAAGAATTTGGGGAAATAACCTCAGTGATTATAAAAATAGATTGAAGTCTAAGATTTCTTTCTAAGTGCTTCGTTAGTAAATACTTTTAAAGCAAACCCAGAAATACAGAAAAGACGTCAACTTATAACAAAGATAACATAAGCTTTTTCATTTGGCAAAATTCTTAACTAAATAGTTTGTATAAGTGTCTCCAGACTTTTAATCAAAGAAAGAACACATAGCAGCTCACTTACAGCTGTTGGTATTGAGTTTCTTTTAACAGTTTGATACTTGCATAATATAAATATTCACGGTTTTCAATGAATGTTTTTTGATATTTCTTCTACAGACTTAATATTTAATATCTAAACTGAATTGATATTTCCAATTCATTGAATGTTTCTTGGAGATTTCTTTTTGGAAGATCAATATCAGAATAATTTGATAGATTGGTCATTCCACAAGTGTCCTAAAAGTCTTTTAGCCGCCAAATATATTTCTTATTATTTATTTGCCTTTCTTTATTCTTAATCAAATGGAAATTATAAATGAGCAGTGTAAAATGGAGCTGACCAACCAAAACTTAAAAAAAAAGATATGAAATATATTTCAAAGACAATAGAGAAAATAAAATAAAAGAACCGAAACAGAATTTGGCAGAGTTAAAATAGTATTTAAAAAAAAGGACTCTCTTAAGGAATTTCTTCTCAGACATTTTTTAAGATAACAAAAGATATCTTGATTTTGCTCTTGCATGGCCAACTGAACTCAAGTTTCAGTTTTTTCGTAATATCAATTTAAATAATTTAATTTTTTTCAAGAATTTTAAAAATGATTAGGTTCAGATATTTCTGCATTTTTCCTTCTATTTAAGGGTGAATTCATAAAAATTAAGAAATTTGGAAAGTGTTAAAGGGCATATTAAAACGATTTTTTTTATTAAAAGCTCCTACAAACTATGTAATATTTCCTAGATAAACCAGTTTTTCTCTAGTAAAATTCTCTTTAACCATAGTAAAATTTTTATGATATATTTATATGATAAATATACAGTTTTAATTTATGCTTATTATCTCAGTATTAATTAGAAATATTTGAAATAACTTATTTTATAATGTGAGGTTTTGCATTCCAATTCAAGGGATGTTCATAATACAGTAAATGAACATATATATATATATATATATATATATATATATATATATATATATATATATATATTTTGTGGCCTCCTTTGTAAATCACTAGTGGGTCTTAAATGCCACTTAAGATTATTGCACAAAATTTCATAACTGAATCAATAAGCTGTCAGATCCTCATACGTCGAAACCGACGGGAGTGTCCATTTTATATATATATATATATATATATATATATATATATAGTCTTGTTATTGATATATATTTTTTTTTATTTCAAATGGTCATAAAGAAAGATATATGTTGGTTTTATGGATGCATACAAGAGATAATGTAACTATATAAATGTATAGGTTATATATCCACATGGTGGAGGAAAGTATGTTTGTTTTCAGTATGGCAAGGACAGGTTAGCCATATAAGGTCACCAGCTAGTTGTGAAAATGTTGTATTTTCTTTCTATGTATGTTATGATAAACACAGTGTCAAAGAATGGACAAAATTAATTTATCAAAGTCAAGTTTTCATTGATTTTCACACAAAAGATTTGCTTTGAAAAAACTGCTCACTTCTCATTGTCTTGCAGCCTTATATACAGGTTGTGGAAGCTTTCTGATTGGTTGATCAAACTATCTCTTTTTAGAAATGATGAAATTTTATCTCCTTATTATTTCTTCATTTCTTACATCCTGTGAAAGCTTTCTTATTGGTTGGTCAAACTATGGAATAATGAAAGTTACTAAAAAGTTGAGAGAGAGATTATCTAAAAATCAAATAAGAAATTGAAAAAAAAATAGTGAGATAAGACCAAGAAAATCTTTGACTTTAATAGAAAAGGTTACTGAATGAGGAATAACCAAAATGGAGGTTGGAATCTTTACAAAAGACATTGATGGCTGTGCTAGCATAAAGTTGCAAGTCATTGTGGCTGAGGCTTTGAGCATACTGACCTTGTTCAACTACTGATAATTCTAGATGGTGCACTTTCTCCTCAAAGCTGTAACAAAACTGGTTTGCTTAACATAGTTACAGTATAAATCACAGGTTGTTTCTGTGGGTGTTGAAGTAACACAAATACGTCTGAGCAGGAATCTGCAACAGGGATTAGCTAGCCATCCTTATAGATAGCTATTATATATATATATATATATATATATATATATATATGTAATGCTCTTGAAGGGGAGAGGACACTGAAATTTAAAATTTAACTTTTTTTATATATGTTTTGGTATATAGTCAAGCACATTTCTTTTTCTTTTTGATCATGTTTTATATCAGTCAGTCAATTATGTACCTTTCAATACATGACTGACGAGGCAGATTTTTTTCCTGCAGTATGTTGCCATTTCTTTCTTCTGTAGACTAGTTGCCATCCAAGGCTATAGAACCCAGTCTGTCCTGCTATTTACCCATAGCTGGAGGAAGAAGAGGAGGATTCATACCTTTTCCAAGGTTATTAGCATGTAAGTGAATTGAATGGATTCAACTGGTATATGAACTCAACTCACCGATTCCTCAATCTGAGTCGCTATCTATTATCACTTTTGTTATTAAATCTCCCACATTAGGATAATAGAAGATCTGCCAAAGAATATGAAATGTTGTAAATACCTGAACACAAATTTCTTATGGATGATCTCACAATTAAAGCACTTTCTATACACTTACATCTTAGTAAATTGGTATCTTTATTAATTATGTAGCATTTTTTAAATCAAAATTATGGTCAGACTCATTATGGTAAGCAACTAACACACTGAGTGTACTGTTTTGTATGAGATTCATTTCATCAATATAAACATCACTTTAGTCCAATGAAGTCTGAAATGAGGAAATACATCACACAAAATTTTTTTCCACTTTGTCATTAATTTTCCTAAAATTGTTTTGTCATATAAAGATCTGTATATCATTTTCTCCTATTGTAATGTTCTGCATACTTTATTTGACTAAAGCAGTGAAAAATTGTATGTTTTATAGATATTTTCCATGGATAAAATACAAAACAATGAAAGAAATCAAAGAAAATACAGGTGCAGATCTAAGGATCCCTAGTGGGTGTGGACCACACCTATCTTCAAGGAAAGCATAATTTAAATGTTCATTCAAATATTTAAGCAAAGAAATTTTGGCAAATATGGATAAACATGCCTGCAATAAAATAATTTGTCAAAAGGATGCATTTTTAACTACATTGACTCTTCAGAAATGATTTTTAAAACAAAAATTTCTGGAGAGTGAAGCAAATGGTCAGTATTAGAATAAAACCTAAACAAATGATGAAAGTGAATTTATACATTTTTTTTTGTTCTTGAGAATTTATAAGAAAAATATTAAACACTATTTATATATATACAATTATTCTTTTAAATAAACAATCTAATATCATTTATTTACAAGAATAATTTTACATTGAAACCTAAAAACTAATACTACACAATCATTTACCAATTTATAAAAAAAGTAAAACAATTTTTGTTTATAAATTTATAAACATTTTCAAAATCATTAAAGTATGTCAACCAACTATAAAGAAATCTTTATTATTTACCATTTTATAAAATGTGAATCACTTAGCAATAAGCTGATGTTTTGCCAACCATTACAATAAATAATAAGATAAATAAGGAGTGTTTATTATTTTTGTTTCAATTCTCAAGAACAAAAACAATGTATAAATTGACTTTCATTTGTTTAGGTATTTTTACAATTCCAATAATTGCTTTTTAAAACAATAAACATTGCCAAAGAGTGAAGATAGTTAAAAAAAGCAGTGTCATGGGAAAAACCAACCTTTTGACATGGCATCTTATTGCAGGCATGTTTATACATGTTTTCCAAAATTTTATCAATAGAAACTTATAAAATGTTAAAAACAAAAAGGTGTTTTTTTTTTCTTGTTTTGGTCATCTAAGTAAAATGTCTTCCATCTTATTCTTTACTTTACTTTACTTATTCTTTTTCTTTACTAGCAGTCATATCCAGTTGGTTGATCAGAAAAAAGCATTCAATTAGAATGGAGCAAAAACAGCATCATGTCTAAATGTAACAGAATCTATCTATCTTCTTTTTTGCTATTTACATGGGTTTTCACTATTTGGGTGGACTCAATTGTCAATTGTCAAGTTAAATGATGTTGGCTACAATTGAGTTAAGTTTGTAGTAAATTGCTTGAAAATTAAGGGAGTTTTTAGTTTAAAATTTGTGTTAAAATTAATTTTTTGTTTTTCACAGTTTTTTGCTAAACACAGTGGCATAGAAATAAGTATTGTTGAGCTTGCCATGATGTAAGTAACCTATGTACTGAGTTTGAATGAAATTGGAGGAAAAATTTGAATTTATCAATTTTTGATCGACTTTATCAATTATTGATTCTTTTAAAAATTATTGATTTTTCATGCTATATCTTTTGTATTGTACAATGTATGTGCCAAGTTTGGTCAAGATCAGTTGGATGGATCTCCAATGAAAAGGTTTTACACACACACAGACATCCTCTGTTTTTATATATACACAGATAAATATTTTATTTCATTAATTTTTTTATTCTGTGTTCAGACACAATCCTGTTCAAAATCTTGCTTCTCCTCTGAAATATTGTCTCTTGGTACTATATATATTATAAGGGAAAAAGATAATTTTCAGTTGCTAAAGTGTGTTTCCAAAAGTCAGTTATTGTTAACCAATGAACATTTAGATTTTTAAGTATAAGGAGATAAACTGCAAGAAGACAGAATGCATGGTTATTAGCAAAAGAATGAGCCCAAAATACAAATTACAAATAAGAGGTATCAAAATTAAGCAAGCACAAAAATTTAAATATCTAGGAAGTGTTCTAATAGAGGATGGAAACTGTGAAACTGAAATCCAAAGATGCACTGGGAGAGCCAAAGATTCATCCCAAAAGCTAAGCAGCATAAAATATATAGAAAGAAAAGCTTTGTTAGAAACAAAGAAAAAAAGAACTGAACTATTATGGGATATCTGTTCTACTGTATGACAGTGAATGCTGGACAATTTCCTCAAAGATGAAGAAGAGACTTCAAGTAACAGAAATCTGGTTCTACAGAAGGATGCTGAGAATTTCATGGACTGAATATGCGAGCAACAATATGGTTTTAGAGAAAATGGAAACAAAAATAAAACTTATACTTAACATCAGGAAGAGAGAGATGAAATTTCTGGAGCACATAATGAGGAAGGAGAGCTTAGAAAATCTGATACTCACAGTAAGAATGAGGGCAAATGGGATAGAGGAAAACAATGCATAACATACTTGACAAGCTTAAGAAAATGGATGGCCAAACAGGGTTTAGAAATAAAGAAAAGACAAAAGCTGCAAGGGACAGGAAAATGTGGAGAGCCATGATCCATGAAGCTTATTAAGATGTTGTAGCTGTATGGACATAGGAGCTTATTTGGTGCTAATAGAAAGTAAAGGAAGCTTGAGAAACAGGCAGGCAGTTATATCCAAGAAAAGAAGTTGGTGAGGATAATAAAAAAGATAGACAAAAAATTTGATAAGATTGAAAACAAATAAAAAGAGAATTGGGTAAGTTGAGTAGATTGGTAGTGTTGAGTGGTAAACAAATTGTATAAAGTAATAATCAAGCTAATTACAAAATTAGGTAGCAAGGTAATTAGTACATAATGAGATTGGTATTTGAAATAAAGAATATTATTGTAGGTGTCCAAATGATTAGCAGATAAAAGACAAGGAAAATGTCAAAATGGTTTCTGATGATAAAGGAGTGTTTCCTGAAAAGAAGGTAGATTTAGTCATTATCCATCAAAAAAAGTCTAAAATCTAAATTAGTATATAGGTAATTTCTATAGGTTAAGTATTCCTGTTAATACAATAAAACTATCTTTCAAGTAAAGTCGTGTTGACTTTTATTAATTTTTGAGTACTATTTCTGTGAAAGAATCCACCCTCACCTATGTAGGGACTTCACTGCACACCAGCACACACCAAATCAATACTTGGACTGTTTTGCCAAATAGTCAGTGTATCTCCTCCCATATATAGAGAGAGGATTTCTGTAACATTTGCAGAATGGGGGTGCTATATATTTTCTTATGTAACATTGACTATGAATAAACCAGTTCTCACAGCACTCTTCAAATTGGACAAGGAAGATGCAAAATGGTGTATAAAGTATCAATAACCAGCTATACTTCCCAAAAACCATCATGGTTGAAGAAATGATGAAGATACATGATTGTTGACACCCTGAAGGGATACAGCATATAAATGAAGATTTCTTTCATCCTAATTTTACTCATTGTTTTTTACAAGAGTAAAGTATTATTAATATTAAAATTAAATTGAATTTTTTATTAGACATAGCAGTATCAAACATCATTAATTTTTGACATGTATTTCTTTCATCCTAATTTTAGTTGCTTTTCATCTCCACTATTCAGACCATCAATCTATAATCATAATTAAGCAGAATTAATTAGAAATAAAGAATAAGTTTTTCAGTGAAATTCAAACATGTTCACACTGATTATATCTAACTCTATACTTCTGCCATCTCCATCTAAACTCTGAAATCTCTATTTATTTAGTTTTTTCCTCAATAAGAGTAGATAAGTTCACTGATTATCCAGTTCTCATACCTCTCTGGTCTTTTTAGTTTACAGGTTTCTATTTAGGATTGGGTTTCCAGTTCCTTCTAAAATTTACTTCAACTCAAAACTTTTAACATCTTTGCCTAAACTCTGAAATTTTATTTACTATTTATTTTTCTTTCCTCAGTATAAATAGACAGCTTCACCTATCATTCAAATCGCACTGCTCTACTGTCTTTTGAACAGGAGTAGAGGTTTATCCCTTGTCTGCTATTTAGGATTGGGTTTCTTGTTCTTTCTAAAGTCTTATATTCTCTTTCACTCTCAATAACTCCTTGTGTTTTAGGGGTATTATTTCCTTGCTCGCAATGAATAATATATATATATATATATAGGGTTCATCCACTATATTAAACACTCTTCCACCATTAATATAATAAATTTTGAACAAAGTAATCTTTTATATGTAATGGTTGGCCACTCATATGTTTGTATGCAACTGAATATTGGACAATCTCATTACAAAGAAAGTGAAAACTGGAGGCAGCAGAAATGTGGTTCTACAGAAGGATAGTGACAATTTCATGAATGGAGCGAGTAAGCAACATAAAAGTTTTAAAGAAAATGGTAACAAGATGAACATTTATCCTCAAAATCAAAAGATGGCTGAAATTTCTTGGACACATAATGAGAAAAGAGCACTTGGAGAAATTTACCCTCAAAGGATGTATCAAAGGCAAGAGAGATGGGGGAAATCTTCTGTGAATAAATGATGCAATGGGTGTACAGGAGGCTTGACAAAAGGGAGATATGCTGCTAACAGCCACAATGGATAGGAAGCTGTAGAGAGCCATGATCGGCCACATCCTGAAGAAATATTGAACACAGAAGAAATTATCTACCTAAATGCAAAATGTTGATGTGACCAACAGACTACAAGAGACCTCAAACAAAAAAATGGAGGTGGGGGGGGTACTAATTTAGACCAAAAAGCAAATGCACATACATATATATATATATATATATATATATATATATATGTGTGTGTGTGCGCGCCTGAATGCAGAGTGTAGCAGAAATCCTTTTACAAACTTTGGGGACAGGTTCCTCACACCAAAACAAAAACAAAAGTTCATGCAAACATATGCCCATAAATGCTTCCTCTTTGAGTTATTAAGTTTGAAGAAAGTTTACAGTAGATGGAACTTTGTTGTCATGTAGACTAGGTTACATTTGTCATTCATGTACATTTGGAGCTTGTCTGTCTTCAACATTTAACATGTGTCATAGTGAGTTAACTGAGAATAGTTTCATTTAACAGTGGCAGGATATTAATATCATGAGCAAGAAATGATTTTTATGTATGGCCACAATAATTGTAATGGCTGTAACACTGCATGGCTGTATGAGATTGCATTTCCAGACCAAAGACAGCCGAGTTATCCAAACTTTGCTGCTGTTTAATGTTGCATTGCCAATACAAGATCTGTGGGACCACAAACTATGGTAAGTATTTTTGGATTGTATCTTGGATTGTATATTTAACAGTATCTACCATAATGTTTAAGCTTAATAACTCAAAAACAAAGGATTTAATGTGAACGTTTTTCATTGTTTAGTGTGAGGAACCCACCCCCAAAGTTTATAAAAGTATTTTTGATATGACCTGTATGTGAGATAATGATATATATTTTTTATATATCAAGAACAATGTTGGCAAAAAATGTATAACAAAGTGGAAAAAGTTATCTTGTGATGTGTTTCATTCTTTAGGACTTCATCAAACTAAATTTGTTATGCTGGTATAACTACACATGCGCATGAACAAGGGATGCTGAGAATTTCAATTTTTTTTTTTTAGTATCCTACACTGTGATATCTACTAACAAAAATGATGGAAAGATAAAGAAAAAGAATCTAAATGAAATCTGCTAGATTAAACAAATTAAAAATTTAGTCCAGTGAAGTCCTAAAGGACAAAACACATCACAAGAAAAGTTTTTCCACTTTGTCATACATTTTCTGCCCAATATATATATATATATATATATATATATATATAGCAATGGTACAATATGGTAATCAGTATGGAATTTTCAGGTGGATGTAGATCTAGGGAGAGCTCTATGTCAAAAGACAGAGCAAAATTATTATTAACTAAAGAATTTCAAACACTTAAAATCCCATAATAAATAATGTTTTATTTCATGAGAACTCTAAAAAAGCAGCTCTCAATCTCCAAGACCTACAAAGAAATCACAAATTCTTTTTCCATTTCATTTGTGATTTGTTTGTAGGTCATAAAGATTGGAAGCTGCTTTTTAGAGCTTTCATGAAATAAAAATTATTACCTATGGGATTTTAAATATCTGATATTCTTTAATTAATTAATTTTATATATATATATATATATATATATATACATACAATGTGAATGAAAAGTACCTCCCTATGTTAAAATAGTTATAATTTATTTATTAACTATAATTTGTACAAGAAATGGAAACGAGTGGAAAGTGTTTAGTATAAGGTTTTATTTAAAATTTGATATGGGCACTAGATTTTACTACCAGCTTCTCAAGCTGCCCAGGAATTGCATCAACTGATTTCATCAGGAATTCTTGTGGTATGGAAGACATAACTTCTTGTATTCACCCATCATGTTATTCCAAAGTCTTGGTTTGGTGTCGTAGACTTGCTCTTTTAACCAACCACAAAGAAAACTCATGGCTGGCCACTCCTACATAAAATAGGGAGTTACTTTTTAATCACTCTGTATATGGAAATATTTTTATTATTTCTGTGTCTACACAAGACCATGTATATTTGAATAGGTATATTCTTCTGTGTTGAAATATGTAGGTTTATCAATAAGTTCATAGCCTAATGATGAAAACAGTATTTATTTTACACAACAAATATTTATTTTTCATCATAATCGCTTTACTTGTCAATACATTTACCCTCACGTTTGTCCATTAATCTTCTAAATCGAACATTATACAGTGAAAATGCTAAAAACAGTTACTGATTTATTGATCCATTGTGCGATATGTACATACTGTGTGTTCATGAAGAAATAGATTTGTATATAGATGTTTACATGCTTATATTTGTCCGTTAACTGTATACATTGGCCTATACATACACACACACACACACACACACACAATATATATATATATATATATATATATATATATATATAATGTGAATGCATGTGCATGGATAGGAGTAAATATATCCACTTTGGATGTAGTTATTAAATACTTCTCCCAACAGCATCTTATCAGTTACACAAGTGCCATGTTCATACTGTCACATTCCATCTGCTCATCAGACAAAGAGAAATCCAAAACTCTGTATTGCAAGTTCAATAAAAATAACAACGTCACATTATCTGAGGCTTACAGCCAATTCAAAATATTTCTGTAGGCATATTGTGAAATTCTATGGGAGAATCAAGGAATACTGGTGTTCTTTGTGTGTTGTCGCACTCACCCACTGTACTGCTGCAGAAGCCCATTATTCAACAATTTATCAAGTCAATAACATGAATTTCTTTTATTGAGATGCCTTTTCCTCTTTCTTCTTCATTTTGCTGGAATTGATTTTCATTATTTTCAGCAGATATCGTTT
The DNA here is from genome assembly GCA_903632075.3 of Acanthosepion pharaonis. NCBI lineage: Eukaryota > Metazoa > Mollusca > Cephalopoda > Sepiida > Sepiidae > Acanthosepion > Acanthosepion pharaonis. The sequence continues at coordinate 294,758 of CAHIKZ030003761.1, read as the reverse complement.
ATATTTGATTTCAGAAACAAGCATATTTTTGCCTGTTTCATTTTTTTTTTTTTAGAATTTACGTAAAATCTACCGTAATAACAATCAGGCAACGAGATGACCAGTACTTGAAAGAATTTGACCCCAGCTGCTTATAACCATATAACTATGCAAAAAGGAAAGAATACATTGACTTATATGAACAAAGAGTTGAAATTTACTTTTAGGTTTCCTGCTTATTTTCTGGAACCAGAATTGATAACAAAAAAACAAAATAACCCAAGTCAGTCAAAACTTACACAAGAATGCCAGAAAGAAGAGGAAAATAGTAATGGAAGCTACATTGACAACATCTTCTGTGGTTACTGAGCACAAAGAAACATATTTCTTTTATTTTTTTTTTTTTTTAAATCGACAAATTTTCCTTCTGCATTGATAACTTTACAATGAAAAAGAAGTTTTACAAATCAGTCAACAAAATATGTATTCTTGATTGGATTTGCATAATAATAAAGGACTACAGAAAAGGTTTTATCAGTTCACTTTGAAATAATTGCCATGCTTAGAATATCTTGTGAGTCAGACATGACAGAGCTTAGTATTGATGAAAGATATTCACTTGTGAATATTTCTGATTTCAGAAAGACACAAACATGCACATATATAATAGGCAATAGCATACACACATTTTGGTAGAATACAATGGATAAGGCCTCATCTGATAAAAATTGAAGGATAAAGGCTGGGGCAACAATCCTGTATCTTACAAATCTACAGCACAAGTAAGAACTATATTTCATAACAAAACAATAAACACCTAAGTATTATTTATGAAGGTAATTTCCATTAAAATGGTTGAAAAATTACTTAACTAACAGTAAATATATTCTTCCCTGTAGGCAGCAATATTTACTTTAAACATTGTGATACATTGAGGGAGTATGAAATGTATATATTTAATCACATTTAATAAAGAAGGAACAGGCGGTTGACATGTTGGATATTTATTATGGAAGTGATAAAGGGAAATAATAAGTAATGATACTAGGGGACCTGTTTATGTGTTTTTATCTGTGTATCTCACAAACATGTTTCATTAAATATATTAGGTTGGTGCATAATTATCAGGCGTTTTTGTAGGCTAATTATTTATTGATAAAAAATTGCTGTTTTGTTTACTTTTTTTGGTAAAAATATTATTCTATTTACAAGTTATAAAAATATGTGTCAATAAACATATGCTCCAGAATAATCAATTAAAAATGTTGAATTGTTATGTTTCTTTTTTTTATATTGTTTAAAAAACACCTGATAATTATGCACCAATCCAATAATAGTCAAGGATAGGAATCTGTTGAAATCTTTTGATAGATTTCTCCTGATATTGAATAAGTTGCTCTATGTAAAGTGGAAATGCAAAAAGGACCTTGCCAAAATTGTGAGTCATGTTCCAAGTAGTTTAGACCATAATCAGTAATTTTTTAGGTAAGAAGTTAGAAGTTCAAGTGGAGTGTCAAAGTTGTTAACACACACACACGTTACGCAGTGTGATAGGTCCTGACCTGACATCTTAACTACAGTCACTTTCTCACAGACATGATGTGGTTTCCCTCTGTCTTTTCTACAAATATTTTCATAGCAACTACTGCGACAAGCTACTTTCACTGGTACCCCAACTGCATGAATTTAAGCATGCTACTAGGTTGTCATCTTAGTCCCACCCTTTCACTGTCAAAACAGCTAAATGTAACCATCTCTTCTACTCCAATAGCTTCTTCTCTTGCACTTCCTGACAGTGGAACTCCCTTCCTCTTACTTGTTTCCCTGATAACTATAATCTTCAAATATTATGTCAATCGACATCTTCTGATGCCTTGATCTTGATCCCTGTCCTTCTTTTTATCCTTTCCTCAAACACCCCTCTTCACTCTCACTCTCTGTAACCCCTTTCATGCTAGTGGTACTCCTGCCTTGCTTAGAATAAAAATTAAACATGCATAAATACATGCATACACATAGATATATATATATATGTTTTGGTGAAAAGTTTAACCATCATGGTTTTTTTCTAAATTGTGGATTATTTTTTACAAAATTTGCTGCTACAGATGTACAAAATTTCCAAAATCATTATTTATAAAGTGTACAAGCTTTCAACTCACATCAGTCATCATCAGCAGGGTATAGGTAAGGAATTTATAAACGCTATTTATATATATATATATATATATATATATATATATATATATATATATATACCCACACCAACAGTTTAATCAAAAATTGATTTTTATGCATATATTCAGCTTGGGCTTTGCTTGGCTTTCACCATTAACCCCAGAAAGAGTCGTTGGCGTGCTGACCTGTCCACCAGTCTTCTCCATCTGTCACAGTTGTATACTAGAACCTGGGTCTATGTGAATGGTTTCTCCATCCATTCATTGATATTCTCATTCCCCCTTTTTTTCTGTCTTTCTCTCCTCCATGTCCTACCACTGTTGCTTGAGGAACTGTCTTTGTAAAGCCACCCAATCATGTTATGTGGCCTTACAATCTTAGTTTCTTTTTCTTCACTGTAGTGAGAAGGTCTTTATGGGAGCCAATGTGCTGCTGGATTTTATGCCTCCATTCATTTTCCCACAGGGACTCAGACAATACAGAGGCCTACATCAAGTGCCTTGGGGAGGTAGTGCTGCCCTGAGTCAAGATGGAGGCTGCTGGAAGACCCTATATTAAATTTTTAAATATAGTCTTATACAGTCAGCATAATTGTCTTCTTGAAAGAGTTTGTCAAAAAGGAACTGTAGCAGAGTGAAATGAACTCATCTATTTCTGGTTGTATAGTGAACTGGACTCATCTGTTTCTGGTTTTCTTATGAAATGATCACATCTATTTCTCGTTGTATAGTGAAATAATCTCATCTCAGTTTTATCTTTAGCTTGTGTAATTTTACTATATTTTTGTTTTTAGGTTCATCCCCTCTAACTTATCATCAACAGATTTTTATATATAATTTTATACTCAACAAATTTATGACACGGATTGTTTTGTAGGTTCCCTGTGTGTTCATGGTATTGTGGTATATGGATGATTGAATAATGATGCACGAGTTCTTGAGCTGAATGTGCAAATTGTCCTGAATGAATGGGTCATGAATCTGATTAGCTAAGTATTAGTGTTAGTGTCAGCCAGCTCCAACCCATTTCACCTTTTAGGCCTTGTGACACAATTGTATGCTTTCATATACAATAAATCGCCTCAGTGTTTTAGAAGCTGTGGCATTAGAATGTTTTATTGGTTTCCTGAAATGTGCATTTGTATATAAAGCTTCTCAGGCTTATGCCTTACTTTCCAAATAAATTAGCACCATTACATAATATAGAATTATAACAGCAAGATGATAAGCTTGCTGATTATTTTTATATTTGTCACATTAACCTTGTTTATCACTTGGTAGTAAATGAGGCTTTTTTAATCAGCAAAATTAAATATATTTCTTTTAAAATCTTAAGTAGGTTTTATAAATCAATTAATTGATTGATTAATTTTATGGCACATTAACCGAGATGGATCATTTAATGCCAAAGAAGGTTTTCAGGTGAATAATTAGCTATTTCCTTTTGGGAACAGGGGAATATAAAGGGGAAAAAAAATTCTTTTTTTTTTTTTTTAAAGATTGGTGGCAAAACAATGTAGGTAAGCAGGTTTGATAAAGAGTTTTTTATTTTATTTTATATATTTTCCTGTAGAGCCAATTTCTTTAATGAAATTTATGATGTTACTTGGATCAGTATTTTCAAATAGGTCCTTTAAGTTATCAGGTTTGTAGAATTTGATTTGGGGTTTGCTGAAAGTTAAAGCAATTCAGTAATATGTGTTTAATAGTGTATTATTGTCGGCATGGGATATGTAATGGCGGTTTTTCAGTTTTTAGATGTTGGTGTGTTATGTATATGTGTCCTACACAGAGTTTAGCTAGTAATACTTCCTCTCTCCTTATCTTTTTGTAGCTTGTCTGTCTATATTAATTAGGAGAGCCACATAAAAATTCAACAAGAACTTGTTTCTTCATTAGTTTTCATCAGTGTCAGAATTGGAAATTTCTTTGTTTCATATTTAAAGAGGCACTTATAAAAATGTACCAAAATTGTGATGAAAGAATACTGGTCCCAATAGATTCTTCATTCAAAACATCACTTGCATGCAAAACAAACTAATGTTTGAGTCCTCAGCATTGAAAGATTTGGAGATTTGGTTGGAATTTTATGTTTCATTAACAGGATAATTTGCTTCCATCAAAAAATAATTTTGCAAAAATAATAAAAAGCATTTTAGTGTGAGATAAATGTTATGAATTATCCTTGACATCATAAACCTTTTGGATACTTAAAATCCATGAAAGATGGATGATATCTGTCAGAGGACAGACCTTAATTATCAATGAGCCAATAAATTATATTCTTCTGCCAAAAGCAATAAATATTTAATGAATAGCTTTCACAATTATATAACCTATCATTTCCTCATGACACAAGTGGTGTTAGGTTGAGTAAGATGCAGAATTTACAAAGAAAACTAATTCTCTGAAATAAAAAGCCCTAAAAAGCTATATTTTTGGTTTTTGCTTGCTTTATTGTATTTTATGATGTAAAACACATACTTTTAATTTGACAAGGGATATTGAGAGAACAACTGAAATTGTAGTCATAATACACAAGTGTTATGATTACAGATATCCATGATTGTCCTCAGTATGATAGCAGTGTAGAAATTTAAGATGGAGGGATCTTGGAGGAATTTTATGGTAAAAAAAATGTTTTTTATACTGTGAGAAATATTGTATATTCCTCTTTAAAATTTCATGTCCCTTCAGCATAGAGACGATCCTGAACCATTGTTTGCTTCATTATCTGTGAATTACAATGCATTCTTGAGAAAGATAGTGGAGTGGTTTCTCCACAGCATAAGATTTAGAGTTTTCCTTCTCTTAGACTGGTTACTATCCAGATAGCCGAGTCTACCCTGCTATTCAACACTTAGCTGATAAGAGAAGAGATGGATTCATGCCTTTCCCAAGGGCAAAAGGGAATACAACAGAAGAGCCAAGAATTTGAACTTTGTTTGTGACTCCACCTGCCATGCTAATATCTGCTACCACCCCACCCCAGATAAGATCAGCTATAAGTTTTGTCTCATTCAGCAAATATATCCTTGTACAATCTCTCTTTCTGTGTGTGTATATATATATATATATATATATATATATATATATATTTTAAGACATTTTTTATGTTTATACATTCTTTTTATAGATACAAATATTTAAGTAAATGCTCTGTATATAATAAACAGTATTAACAACATTTACCGGACTGAATGTCCGAGAAATTTTCATAATGTGTGATGTCATTTGTTTACATTTGGATACACATTGAGCAGATATGAATGTATGAGAGAAAATCATGGAGAATTGTGTTTAAAAGCAGTAAAATTGACCTTGCTACTGAACACTCCTCTGTGGCCCAATCAGTTAAGGCACGTCAGGCTATATGATGGTTCCGTATAGGATACAGTTTTGATTCTTGTTGAAGGATGCATATTTTCTATGAAAATTTTTCTCGGACAAGGGTTTGGTTCAAAATTCCAACGTTTATCACCAGAAGATGGCTAGAGTGTACAATTGCCAAAACGTTGTGAATATGACAATAAAGATGAAGACAGCAGTCCAAACAATGTAAATAGTGTAAATAGTTACAATACTTTATCTAAGAAATATAGACAAATATTTTATTGTTGAATTAATTGAAAATTTTGAATAATTCTTATCATCAAGCATATGAACTAATAAGACTATGTCTAAAACCATAAATTACTTTTTTGTGCTCTAAAGGTGCACTATGAATTTTCACATTTGTGCAAACAGAAATAAACCAATAATTACAATGAATGATGGTGAAATTTCATCTTCCAGGTATCAAGCCTTCAAGATGTAATGATTTTCATATAAAAATTTAGAATTTCAATAACCACAGCAACTTGTACTCCTTCAAGGAAACAGGAATAAAAGATAGGATATTTGTTTTTCAGCTCATCAATGCTAACAACACCTTATCTGTACAAACATCAAAAAAACACAAATCTGTGCTTTATATAATCATGTCATTGTCTTTAACTTTCAGTATCTCTACTTTAAGATTGTTTGAATTATAGTGAAATTTAGTATTTTGGTTTATTTTGCTTTCAAGATAATTTATGATTAATATTTTGCATTATTATAATGGATTGTGTCATTCTAAAACCAGCCACTCTTCTTTCAGACAGTGCACAAATCATATTTTACCAAGTAGATTTTTATATGTTGAAATTGCACACCTCATCATTATTTTTGCTATTTTCACATCAGTTTTTCTCTGTCCTTTTTTTTTACCTTTTTTTTGTATCTGAGGGAAGAGTGGATTCTACTCAATTTTTCTTTTTTTATGATTTCACTCAAAGGGAATAATACCTCTAGGACCGACTGGGTTACAGGAAGTGAAGAAGGCCACATTATGCTCTGCTTTCAGCTGTGTACTGGCTGGTCCATATTGCCATTGATGACAGTGACAATTATGGTGGTCTTTATTCTCTCTCCTCAAAACATACCCCATGGAAATTACAACAAAAACAAATAAAACTAAACCAACTAAACACCTACCCACCTCAATCTTTCTTTCTCCAATATTCACTTTATCCATTACAACTTCTGCAGTGTAGAATCTTTTCTCCTGGAACAGTCACCAGATAACTTTGCCCTTTGTGAAACCAACTTAAATTCTTCCATTGCTACCAATGAATACTTGGTTCCAGGGTATCTTCCTCATTGCCGAAAAGATTTCAGTATTCACATTCATAGCTTTGGTGTTTACATCCAGATAATCATCTCATGTCCAGAGAACTGTCTCTCAAGGCCATCTACTACTCTTCCCTCCATCTACGTTTCTATCTTTTGCTACTAATCTCTGTCAGCTATCTATTTTTCCCTTATCACTTCCCTTTTTCCCAAGCATCCTGGGTAAGATGTTAAACTACGTCCAGCAGCAAGGCCTCTGATCAGGAGATTTTGAGGAGCATGGAACCACCTCTTAATTGCTGGCATTCTCAGGTCCACCCTGACCCAGCTATGGGCAAATAGTTAACTATTGCCAGCAATACTTTTTTGAGAGAGGTTATTGCCAGCAGTGCAATTTTGAGAGAGATGTATTACCGGGGGTGGATTTTTGACAGAACAAAGTATTGCCAGCAATAAGGATTTTTGTCAGCATTAAATAGCCCATTGAGGTCGATGTGCTGTAAAGCAAAATAAACCAAACCAATCTAAACCAAAGAATACATACTCTATTCATATGAATCTATCCTAAAAATGTTGTCAGCATTAAATAGCCCATTGAGGCTGATATGCCATAAAACAAAATAAACCAAACCAATCTAAACCAAAGAATACATATTCTATTCCTATGAATCTATCCTAAAAATGTTGTCAGCATTAAATCCCCCATGGAGATTGATATGCCGTTAAACAAAATAGACCAAACCAATCTAAACCAAAATCTAACTACAGGCCTATTAGCCTTCTACCCTTTTTGGGAGACTTCTAGAGCCCCTAATCGATGCTGAATCGGTTCATCATGTCTTATTACAGGGCTTTTTCTCAGAAAAGCAATACAGTTTTTGTTTCTCCGGGTCAACTGCCGATGTACTAACGATAATTGCAGAAAGAGTCTAGATAAAAATGGTGAAGGCTGGGCTGTGGCATTGGGCATCTTGAAGGCTTTTGACAGGGTTTGGCTTTAGGTCTTCTCCACAAGCTGAAAATTTACAGTATCTCAGGACACATTTTCGAGCTGATCCAATCATTCCTATCAAATTGTGAAATGGAAGTTGTCCTTAAGAGCCACTCATCTATATCCTTTTGTACCAGTGTGGTTATCCCGCAAAGCTCCATCCTTGATCCTACACTGTTTTTAATTTTCATTAATGATATTCCCAATGGCATCAGCTCTCAAATTGGCATCTACACTGATGACACTACCATTTATTCTGCCCTCAAAACTAAAGTTGATCAGTTTGGCAAGGTCAAAATGGCAGCTGATGTACAAAATGACCTCCTATGTTAACTGGGGCAAAAGATGGCTTGTTAATTTTAACACCTCCAAACTAAACTTCTCTCTATTAATCATCTAGGAGGCACCTCTTTGCCTTCCATCAACATGGCTGATGCTATCCTCCAAGAAAGTGACTCATTGTGCTTTTGCAAGCTAAAGTTCTCAGCTGACATGAAATCCATTGCCAGATCAGCTGCTAAGAAAGTTTGTTCACCGTGTCAGGCAAGACAATTTTTCTCTCATGAACCTATCTTGTATATCTATAAGTCTACCATTTATCCATGCTTAGAATATTGTTGTCATATATGGTCTGGTGCCTTTGTGATTTACCTGGGGCTCCTTGATAAGATCCAAAGAAGAATCAGCAATATTATTGGTCTTGATCTGGTGGCTCAGCTTCAGCCATTTGCCCACTACTGCACAGTTGCCTTTCTGTGCCTTTTTTATAAATACTTTCATGGTAAATGTTCTGATTAACTCTTTGCTATGATACCTAGTATAAATTTGAGGGCAATTCTAGACTGGCAGTGAGATCACATCAATTTCCAGTTGACCTGGCTAGATGTGACCATAACTTCTATGCCTACAGTTTCCTTTCTTGCACCATTTGCTTGAAGAACTCCCTTCCAGATCCATGCTTTCCAGTCAACTTTAATTTGCAAGAACATAATGCCAATCGCTATCTACTGTCCTCCTGAATTCTCTTTTGTCTTTCTACTCATTACTAATGTTTCTGTTCTTATTTCCTCCACACTCTGTAACCCCATTGCTTGGGATGACACTGATTAAAAAAAAAAAAATTGCATAGACTTTAATGAGGAGAAGTGAGTAAAAGGACAATAATGGAAAAGGATTCAGAAGAACAGAAGATCATGATAGACATTGCATTTAAATTTTTGAAGATTGTAGGTGGCAGGGAAGTAAGAAACTGGAAGAGTAATCCACAGGTGAGAAGTGTGAGGAAATAAACTATTAGAATAGAACATATGGTTGCATCTAGCTTGTTCAACAGTAAAATGGTGAGACCTAATTGCCACTCTAGTAGCAAATTTAAATTCATGCAGTTGAAGACCCAAAGAGGAAAGCTCATCAGAACAGTCACCATGAAAAATATTTGCAGAAAAGTCAGATGGAAGCTATGTCACATTGGTGTGAAAGTAACTGAAGTTGAGATGCCAGGTAGGGACCAATTACGTTACTGACCCTTTTTTGAATTTTGTTGTTATCAATGCAGAAATCTTGTTTGACTCTACTGGTTGTCAATCAAGGATAGAGTGCCCAGTTTGCCCTGCTATTTTTCACAGTTAGGGAGAGAAAGGAGAGATAAATGTTTTTCCAAGGGTTTTAGTTTGAACACTGTCTTAGGTTGAATTTGAAGTTGTCTTGCTGATTCCATTTTCATGACTGTTAACCATTCAGCCATATTCACTTTCATGTCATGTGTTCTATTAGACTGTATTTAGAAATGTTATTTTCAATTATTTGATTTGGTAGACTATAGCTAATGGCAATAACATTTGGAAATGTTAGTATTCCTCTGGAGATATTGTAAATATAAACTAATATATTTAACCCTTTTCTGATGACTAGTTGTTGGTTACAATCTGTGGAATGACTGCAAAAAAATCTCTAGATTT
>CAHIKZ030003761.1:212500-280000 GCA_903632075.3 Acanthosepion pharaonis | reverse complement strand
CCATCAAGTGATCTCCCTATTGTTCAACCTATTTATCAATTAATCAATCTCAGTCAGTTATTATTCAATTCATAATCTTTCTTTCACACTTGATTTGATCCTGTCACTCTGTCTTCTGAACTATCAACTCCAAAATATTTATCTACGATCATATTCTTAGATTTCTTCAAGAGAAATATATATATATATATATATATATATATATATATATATATATACAAAAGTCACTCAGAAAATAATACCTCCTGTTTTATGTTGGCACATGACATCAAAATTGGATATTGGAGGTATGAGAGTTTGAGATTTACTAACAACAACCCATGTTGTTTATTGCCTTGTTACAGATTGCAGCTAAATGGTATTCCAGCAAAATGTCACTTGACATGAAAGTGTGTTCAAAGCAGAAATCTATTATTGAGTTTCACTGTGGAAAAATTTGTGTTCATCCATATTGAAGTTTGCTGAATCTTTAAGGAAACTAAACAGTCGATGTACCTATTGTTAGTAGTTAGTAATGCATTTCAACAATAGCAATAGGTTGACTATGTTTACAAGCACAGCTTGCAAGTTTTTGTTCATTGTTGGCAAAAAAGCAGAGCCAATGGATGTAACTATATGGATAAACCGTGTATTGTATCTGAAAACTTGTTCTCTGCAACCATAACATTGTGTTTCTGTGGAAATAATTAGGAAACATTGTTGTTGAAGAGTTGTGTGTGTGTGTATATATATATATATATATATATATGTGTGTGTGTGTAAATATATTTTATATGCACAGTACTTAGTGGGAAGTGCCCCAATATCAGTGATAAAGCTAACTTAATAAGTTGTATGGATATGAGTTTGTGAACCCAGGTTTCATGCTTTTGTGATCATCAGACAAACTGTGATGATCACAAAAGTGTGAAACCAAGGGTCGCAAACTCATATCTATAAAACTTATATATATATTTAATCACCATAAAAATCAGTCAAAGATGACCACATCAATTACACTTTACCTGCACATTTTAAGCAACCAGACCATAGAATTGATAATGTTAGATGTGTTCTTTTACCATCTTCAGTTAGATGCCACAAGAACACCAAAAGTCTGATTTAAAATACATTTTTGAAATAAATTCACACATTCTAGGTTTAAACAGGAATATAGATTCCCCTGTAAAAAAAAAAAAAAAACTCCCACTTCAGTTTTTATTTTTTATTCCTTGTCTCATTGTCAAAGGACACAGGCATGTTCAAAAATTCTGATTTTTAACCTCTTCCATCATGCTTCCATTTGGGTAAAAGGCTGACAAATATGCAATAAATATTATTAATCTTACTATCAGCATTATTGTTTTTGTTTTCTCCCAAATTTCTTTCATTATATCTACATAATAAAAATTCATTTTTTTCCTTAGTGTTTGGTATATCTCTGAGTTTCATGCATATGACAATCATCAGGCATGGATTAAAAACTAACCATGCCTGACGATTGCCATGTACATGAGTCTCAGTGCTGTACCAAGTAGTAAAAGAACAAATGTATATTTATTATCAAATATATATATATATATATATATATATATATATATATATATATATATAGATAAACCTAGTAAGCCAGACAAACCTACCGGTTTCACCTGAACGGATCATCAGGGAAAGCTGATGATCCGTTTAGTGAAAACCTAGGTAGGTTTGTCTGGCTCACTAGGTTTATCTAGGTCTGCTCTACGGTTGTATTGAGCTCTTTAGTTAGTTAGTTGTTTACCCGAATCGGGTTTTTTCTTTTCTTTGGGCTTCAAACCTGTATCTGTGCGATTTTTTTCGACAGACTTTCATGTTTATAGCTCTTTCTTTTTTTAAAACCTTTTTTTCCCTCGAGATTGATTTGATTATTGGCAAATCAAAAATTCAAGGGTTTTTCGAAACGAGTATAATTATCTATATTTGTGTGTATATATATATATATATATATATATATATATATAAAACTATATGAATTACACAAATATATATGAAGTTCAGGTGTTATCAAAAAAGGGCTCAATGTTTTATAACAGAGTTATAAAGTACATATATTAATATAAAAAGGTGTAGGATATTTATATTCATTATTATATATATATATATATATATATATATATATATATATATATATATATTCACATACAATAGCTGTTATATAAGCTGTAATATCATTAGATGAAATTTAGTATTTAAATTCATCAAAGGTTTCATTCAGTCCCAAAACATATAATGTATTTTTTCAGTCAGGGTTGTGGAGAGTGAATTTCAATGTGTCCATCATACAACTTTTGCTGCTGTTTATCATCACATTGCTGAGACAGGATCTATGGCCCCACAAACTATGGATCAAGGAAGGTCAAGATCTGCTTCTATGCCTGACCACAAAGAACACATTCTACAGTTTGTTGGAGATGATCAAGGTATTAGCACATGTCAAGTGGCCCTAGCATGTCATACATCTTATATTACTGCATGGAGGGTATTTCAAGAGTAGCTCCTGTATCTGTATCATTTGCAATATGTGCAGGGTCTTTTGCCCTCTGATTACTCACCATAGGGGAACTTTTGCCAATGGTTTATTGTACAGACATCTGATCCCATTATTTGTCTCTTCAGTCTTGTTTATGGATGAGAAGAATTACAAATTTACACAACCAATTTGTGGGCAGATCAAAATCCCCATGGTACAATACAGGCTTGACATCAGCATCAGCTTACAGTTAATGGTGTGAGCTGGAATTGTAGCTGACTGTCTGGTAAGTCCATATGTTTTGCCAGTACATCTTACAGGAGCTGTTTACAGGGACTTTTTTTCAAACACACTTCCAGATTTACAAGAGTATGCATCCCTACTAATATGAAGATGATTGTGGTTCATGCATGATGCGACTTGAGCAGATTTTAGTCACATAGTTCGTAAAGCACTGGCTTACATCTACCCTGAAAGATGGATAAGTTCCATGGTCAGCATATTCCCTGACCTCAATCCTTTAGTTTTATTATCTGTGAGTCACCTAAAACAATTGGTTAATGCAAAGATACAACATTAATGTGTCATAGGGAGCCTACAAAATCATTTGACACCATATGGGTGTATCTGATCCAATTGATGCATGTGTGTGCAGAAGCAAGCAGAGGACATTTTGTGAACATATAGCATCCTGCCACTACTTTTCTGCAAATCATCTTTTCAACTACATCCAAATGACATCAACCTAGTTCCTGACCTGAACAAAAATACAATTTTGCCCAAAATTTGTCTATACCTTCTGGAGCCTGTCACATGACTAGACAACAAATAAATTGAATGTACAAGTGAACCTTGCCAGGAAGAATTTACAAACGACTAGCATTTGATAAACTAGTCCATGATGCTTGTATCAGTGAAGTACAAAGTTAGAACTTTAATTTCTTCAACATGTAATAACTTCATTGTAATTCAAGTTTGTTATGGGACCTTACCCATAATAACATAATGGACTATTCCATACATAATAAATACTGCACCTCAAGAGGAAGCAGGAGTTCTGTCTGAAGTCTGGAGTGAAGTCTGTCAGAAGTCTGTCAGTCAGTCAGAGCGAGCGAGTCAGAGGCAGTCCGAACAGAGTCGCGTACAGACAATTACTACTAAACTTGATTGTTCATATTAACACTTTCTACTCTCTGTATATATTCCTGTTTGTAATATATCTGTGTTATTCCATATCCGTATTCACATTCTTCTTTATGGGTTCTTCCTTGGACTATCACCATGGTACAAGGAACCGGACCATAACAAAGTTAAAACATTCAACTAAACCACTCACTCACCAACTTCTTTTGGAAATTGCTGAAAACTTCTCAATCATAGTACTGAATTTTAACAGAAACTTGAACATTACAAGCAACAGAAACTTAGTTACAAACATTACAGAACATTACAAGCAACAGAAACTTAGTTACAAACATTACAGAACATTCATTCCTTCAACTCTTCTGAAGCTAAAAGTTTATCAACATATTCTCAGCTTTACAGAATTCTTTCAACTTTCTCATGGTGAAAATTTTGGGCACCAAGTTCATTCAACTTTCTATGAGTTCAGATAAAATATTTCCTTAGTAAAGACTTCAATTCCAGTCAAAGGGAAGTAACTCCTATTAATTATGTTTGTATATCATTGACATACATAAATATAAATATTGTTTGTTCTTTCTGTGTTGTTTCTCTTGTTATGCTTTTTGTTTGCTTACACATTTGTAAAGAAAAAATGTACAGGTTGATTTAGGCCATCAATACCACTACAAACATGTTTATGAGTTGTGTGTTGAAGTACAACGATGGCCTTTTAGATATATGTTCATACAGACAATTTAACCTTGTTTTGGTGTCAGGAAACTACCCTTCGATATCTGTAAAAGTATTTTTAGATTCCACAAGCAAGATGTGTGAGATAAGAAACTGTTAATATAGAAATTATGCCTACATCTCTCAAATTCCTTGTTCTCAGTCTAGTACTTTGCTTAAAGTCTAGATACCATAGTTAAAAGCTAATCTGAACAATTACCATGAAAGTGTTTATAGAAAAGCATAGGTAGACAAATTTAAGGCAGTGGGAAAGTGGTTGAAGCCAAGATGCCAGGTCAGGACCAATAATATTGCTGATTCTCATTTGGATTTTAACAAGATGACCAGACCAGATGTGACAGTAATATTCTAAGCATAGGTGAATGGTAGACCTATAGATATGTAAGACAGATTCTAGAGAGAATTATTGTCTAGCAAAAATACAGTGAACAAGCTTTCTTAGCAGCTCAGCTAGCAATGTATTCAATGTAGTCTTTCAGCTTCATCTCAGCCAAAATTGTTAGCCAGAGAAGACACAATGAGTCACATTGATGGAGGTTAACGTCAGCCATGCTGATAGAAGGTAGAAAGGGGGTCCCTCAGATGATTAGTAGAAAGCAGTTTTCTTTTGGAGGCATTAAAAATTAACACACACACACACACACACACACACATATATATATATATATATGTTGGTCACACCACAAACACCACAATTCCGGAAAATCCTTGTTGAAAACACAACTATTCTTAAACATGAAAAAAATAAACAAAATCTAAAAATTCTTGAAGCTATATACATAAAACAGTTGAAACCTAACCTGAACAAAATAAACTATGAAATCTCCACAGATATTCTTAAATGCCTATAATTGGTAACAGAAGCCAATGGTTTATACCAACAGCTTCCCATACTTAATACTTCTCGTCTTCACTCTTGCGTGGTCATGTGCTTCTGCATCTCATATACATGAGTTAGTCATTGCTTTGAAATTTTTCATGCAACAAAAACAGACTATCATTATTGTTTCATCCATGTATTGGTTGATATATTGAAATGTAATTGTCATCTTTGATAATGGCTTATGTAAGTCGAAAGCTTAGATTGGATTTAAACATGTATCAGTATGGTGATTTCCTTTCATCTTTCAATGATAATGTTATTAAGCTTATCAAACAATATGAAAGGAACTTACTTAAAATAAATAAACAAAACTTGTCTATATTATTTAATGAAACATGCATTAATTTCTGCCTAAATGTACACAATATATATATATATATATATATATATATATATATATTCTGCCTAAATGTACACAATATATATATATATATATATATATATATATATATATATACACACACACATGTATGGGTATTTTTTTATATATTTTGCATATGTATATATTTTCCACTAATATTATCTATATATATATATATATATATATATAGTTGTGGCTGGAAAAGTTCAACTTCTACCAATTATGCAGTTAAAAGTTGCTCACTACAATGTAGGTCTTATAAAATGTGAAAAGAGCTGTACCTGTGATATCAGAATTTCCTCATTTTTAATGAGAGTTCATCAGACCAGGTAAATAGTTTAGAAATAACAAATTATTTGTAAATTAAAGTATGATTCCTTATTAAAAACAATGAAATCCTAGTAGCAAATATACTGTTCATTCTACATTTTACATATATATGTATATGTGCAACTGCTGTGAAGTTCTTGGCTTGACTAAAAAGGGCTAACAAAATTTCTGACATTTAAATTAAAATAGATAGAAATGAAGAATTATGTTCATATATATATATATATATGCATACATGTGTCTGTACTGATATACAAAATGCTGATAGTAGTGTAAAAGGGAACACTAATCACAATTGAATTTCTGTGCCAACTGCATTTAAACTTGGTTTATACAAGTAAAGTTTCTTTTGTTTTGTTTTTTTACCTCAATACCTTCAGTTCCAAAAGTCACCAGCTTAGCCTTGTTATTTTTTACTAATAAACTAAATATTTCTGCAAATTGGAAGAAACTAAATATTCTTAGTCATTTTCCTTACTAATAAAAGAAATATTTCTGTGAAGATGAATTATCACTGTAGACTGTATCTTCAAATAAACTCAACTAGTTCCTTAGACAGTTGCTGTATCTTCAGGTAACTGATTTGACCAAGATGGGTACTGTATACTTTTCACTTAAACCTTGAATGACACTCAGTGAAGGATTCTGTGATTCTGTGTATAATGGAACAGTAAAACCCTAATTTTATATATCCCGATTTAATGTGAATTTGGATATATTGTCATAGGTTTTTTCTTCATTTTTTTTCAGCTGGTATTTTTCCATTATTATTTTAATCAATAATACTTTATATTTTTTTGTTTACATATCAAAAGCTTTTTTGTGAGTAAATTTCACTGATTTTGTTTGTACTAAAATTTTTATTCAGATCAAAATGGGTCAATTTTAATGCTGATTTTCTTAAACACTCACATATCATGGCATTTTATGGACTTTCACAATCATAAAGGAGTCATACTTCAATTTATGCAGAATTGGTCACACTAGAAAAACATCTTTATGAGAGAATTTATATGATTTTATATTGGCCCAATGATTTTTAGGACAATACTATAATAAATTAGGCATAAAAAGAAACGTACTACCCAAAACATCTTCAAAACAAGCAATGGTTCAGTATTTTATTTTTCAGACAGCTGAATTTTCCTTGCTCAGGAGAATAACTTGATACCTCTGTACATAACAGGCATGTCTATTTCATATAATCATGATTTGTTTTGACAGATTGCTTTTCTGTATTGAAATCTAAAATTGTGGCTGGTATCATAAAGTCTGTAAACAACATTACGAAAGATCATGCCGTGCTTTGGCAAACACTGGTTGTTTCACACTCTGAAATATAATGCCTCTCGCAACAAAAGTAGTGCATAGTTTTCTGTTGATTGGAAATAAGAGGACATGATGAATTCATCAAATCATAATACAGGAAAACAGAAAATGGACAAACAAGTCACCAGCTGTGATAGTAAGAATATACACCACAAATTGTTATCTAATTATTTCCTCTTTAGGTTTCACATAATTATTAGAGAGAATAAAGACATCTATGATTTAACACCTTTTACCCAAATTAAAAGTTTATTAAGTATATATATATATATATATATATATATATATATATATATATTAGTATTTAGGCAGCAACTTCGCTTTTAGACATGTCTGATTGAATAAATTACAAACATTATGTCTGCTTATTTTTATCATAATCCTTTTCATATACATGAATATTTTTTTCTATATTACAATTAAATGACAAGAACTGCATTGTAACAGTGAGAATCACTTTTATTTCCCAAGTATTTTTCATCTCTTTCTGATGTACCCCCTGATGATGATCTCAGAAAGAGATGGAATGTACTTGGGAAATAAAAGTGATTCTCACTATTACAATACAGTTCTTGCCCTATTTAATTGTAATATACAGAAAAATATTTGTGAATATACAGAAAAATATTTGTGAATCTGATAAAAATAAGCAGACATAATGTTTGTAATTTATTCAATCAGACATATATATATATATGTGTGTGTGTGTGTGTGTGGTTTGATCAAAAAGTATTGGGACTAGTGCTATAAAAAGAAAATTACAAAATATAGCATTCTGAAGCCACACACTTTATCCAGCCCTATTTTCATTCATGGAAACTTTCCTGGAACTCCTTTTTTGAGATAGAGAGCAGCTGCCTCGCCACATCCTCTTGGATTTCTTTGACGTCTTATTCCTTTCAAGTAGGATTTGATTTTTGGAAAGAGGAAAAAGTTGCAACTGCCAATATCTGGGGAATATGATGGGTGTCAGACCTAAATGTTGTGCTTGAGCAAAAACTGCTGCACAAGACATGGTCACTGATAGAAAGTCTGGTGTGATGAGACAACCATACTCTACAAACTTTTCTTGCAAGCACTGCTTTATAGTAAGAGAGATAGTCTGATATTTACTAATACTTATATATGTATAGTCATATATGGGGTGGTGAGTGAAGAAATACAATTGCTGGTTACAATTTTATATAAAACATGCTAATGATACAAGGATACTTAGCTTAAAACTTATATTTTTTATGTTCAGGGCACTGAGATGTCTAACCTTTTCATTTTCAGTGCTTTGAGAGGTCTAACTGTATTGATCCCATTCAGTTTTGATGTAATGGAATAACCAGTCACCCCCATGAGTGACTACACTATAGGTAGTAACTACCTATAAGTATCTGTAAGTCAACAGACTACGGAGACTAGCTGGAATCTGTTGAGTACGACTCAGACTTACACAAGAACTACTGACCTTCCAGTAGTAGCACTCACTAGTGGACTGACTTGCGATGACCTTGTGCATAAATGTTACCTTTATTCTTATTGTACTGGTTTTTACAATAAACCTTTACTTACTTCATCCACCTTGTTTTTCAAGTATATATTCCTATTAGCAAGGAATATAACAGGTTTTCTAACACTTTTGTTTTTATTTCATTCGCTATTTTTTTTAAATATCCCACTTTGTATCAGCATTAATTTTTTTAAAGGAATTAGATATGGTATATAATCCTGTAGAAGATACAGAAATGAGTGTACTTTCAATACATTTTCATCTTAATAAATTACCTTCTCTTTTAATTAAAACTATTCTTTAAGTCAAAATTATTGCCAGACTTATGATGATGAATGACTAATGTATTGAATGTATTGGTCTGTAATAGTCCCCTTTTGTATTCAGATCCAATTGGTCTTACATGCAAATGTTACTTCTGATAACTCAGCCTCATCTATTACACATATAATACACAACTTAAAATAAGTGACATTTGAACTATCTGGGTTATATTATTAGAAAAGAATGCCTGGTGAATTTTACACTCACAACATACTGAAAGCAAAAGAATCAGAGGGGAATAGTGAGTAATCTTCTTAATGAGATTTCATAAATGGATAACAGTGTCAGGGAGAGAAAAAGAAATGGTCATAAGTCAAAGGTTAGTTCAAACAACAAAAGCTAGAAAGTTGAAATGACCATGATTGGTCAACTCCTGAAGGAATAAAAATAAGACATAAAGTGCCATACACAATACATGCTAGACTTATAATGCCTCTTTCAATTCATGACTAACTACGCAAATAATTTCATGCAGTAGGCTGCCATTTCTTTCTATGATAGACTAGTTACCAACCAAGGCTATAGGACCCAGCCTGTCCTCTTATTCAACCCATAGTTGTGGGGAAGAAGAGATGGATTCATGCCTTTCCCAAGGGTATTTACATGTAAGTGAACATGACAAACCATACTGAAATTCAAATTTCATTCTGAGCCATGATTAGTTACACCACCCACACATCCTAAAAGAAAGAAACAGAACAGCGTAAGAAATTATTTACCCTTACCCATTTTTTCCACCCATTTCTTTGTTTTATAAATAAAGAAACAAGAAATTATTTTTTAATTCTTTTATTCAATTTTCTTGCTCAAAGCATTCAGTTAGTTCATTCACCAAGCAAAACTTTAGTCCTGCCACTGAAGGGAAGCGATGCCAAACAACAGGATGTTTTAATTAGACTGTTGTGTTGTCATGACCTGCTTTGGCAACAAAAAGATAATCTTGATTGTAACTGATACTACTTTTATTGTACCTGAAATGTCTTGAAAAAGAATGCAGTAGAAGAGGAAATAATACAAATAAATATTACTAAGTTTTAAAAGAGTATAGTGATAATAAAATAACTGATGATGATCTGATATGAGTAGCAGTGAGTATTGGTTTATCTTTTGAGATAAATTGTAGTACTCTGATTGGTGAAAATTTAGTCCTTTGGTGAATATGCTATCCAGAGCAAGTATATTTGGAAGCCATGTTCTATCCAGACCACATAGCCCACCTCTTGGCCATACTGACAAAATCCAAAGGAATACATTGCATTACATTTGGAGTTCAGCTTGGTGACAAGAGTAACTGGAAGCTTGTCTGATAGGAGTAACATTTTTAAAATGCCTATACTTGTGATAAACCATGGAAAGCTATTTTAGGAAAAATTTATAAAACGAATTTAATAAAAAAGTTTTTCAGAGTTAATGCAAACAGAATAGTACGTATTGATAACTATACTTTAATCCAAATAAAAATAACTTATTTTAAGTGGAATAAAAATATCCCAAACAGATTTGAAATTTAGATAATCAAAGAGCAAATAACACATATTGATGTAGTAATGGTTACACCATAAAAGATAATCAGTTACTTTTAAATCAAGGTTTATTTTCATGATACTATTGAAGCAGCAGAACCATCATATCCACATTCTTAATAGCAGGCGAGTACAATGAAGAGACCCACTGACCGCTGATCAGAAGAACGTAGCTGCAGGCCTTTGTCAACAATTCAAAGAAAGACATGATACCAAAGAGAGTTAGTGATGAATAAGTATAATACTAGCAAAGAAAGCCATGTAATGATGAGAAATTAATGGCCATCCATACTCAAAAATGGGATTGATTCTAGCTATTTAGTCAGAAATAATTTTAGTGGAAGAGTGAATGTGAATTTGATAACACAGTTTGTCAATAACTGCTTTGTTGGATGGTCCTGGTATGGGGACATGGCAGCAAAGTTGATATGAAAGGGGAATTTTGTCTCAAATTACAATATCAACTAATATGCTGGCCACTTGAAACAGATAAGCTGAGATACATATTGATATATCAATGTCTTTCACACGCACAAATATGTACTTTTATATATATATACACACACACACAATTCTGTGTTTTTATATATATACACGCACAATTCTGTGTGTAGACAGATATTGTGTATAAAAGGGGAGAAAGATATATTTCCACATACACATATGTGTGTGTGTATATATATACACATATATATAACTGCATGTATATATATATATATATATATATATATATATATACATTTGCATAATAGAATGGATGTGTATGCATACTCACATGTATGCTTATATACATAGAATAAAAAGAATAGGAGGAGGAGGATGCTTCTCTGATCACTACAGTCTTAACCTTTTCTTGTCTAGGTTTAACTGTTTTCTTTTCCACATAAACTGTGCCTCTTTTGCTGTAACCCTCTACATTGAGTGGCTCTTGGGCTTATACAGGGTGAATATAGCTGTAAAAAATAACGTGTATAACAGCCGATTTCTATGTATACACACATAGGTATATATTTATAAATGCACATATCTACATACATATACATACATATATATATATATATATGAAAATTTCTCTGATTTAACCAGTAGAGAAGACAATATTTATGAATAAAAATGACAATACCAGTTTTCCTATTGTCATTTTTATTCATAAATATATATATATATATATATATATATAATATTGCACATTGAGTGCTAATATTAATAAAATAGTGCTAAATGTATAATGACAGACCTAAAATTCATATTAATAATAAATATAGATGCATCATGCAATCAACTGATGCTGATTGAGTTTTCCATTAGCACCTGAAGCTCAGAGTTGTTACCAATGATGGAAAAGATATATATTTAATATTAATATATATATATATATATATAGGTATCAAATACAGATCAAAACCTACCAGAATGCTACAATAAAGAACAAATAAGAAATGATAAATTATTGGATTGATAAACATAGCCTATTTATTTCTTTATTCTATCATATATATATATATATATATATATATATATATATATATATATATATATGATAAGATAAAGAACAAATAGGAAACGTTTATCAATCTAATATGTTTCACTTTTATTAAAGAGTTGTCAGAGACTCAGAAATGAAGAAAGACAGAATTTCACTTTGTGTTCTTTAATTTTCAATAGTTAATTATGTATATAATCAAACAACACAAAAGTGAAAATATTAGAATTTCTCTCTTTTCTGCTGTTTCTTGGTCTCTGACAAAGCTTTAAAAAAAGTGAACATGTTAAATTGTTAAATATATCTTTTAATCTTGTCGGATTCCAATCCATATTTGATCTATATTTGATCCTAACTCATATATATATATATATATATATATATATATACAATAATTCAGCCACACGAAGATACAGAACAAATAAAGGTTGAAAAAAAAGAGTGAAGCAAGTGGGATACAATTTAACCTAGACTATTTACAGCAAGCCTTGAAATAATCTTCCAGAAAATGAAACTAGGAAGTGATGAGAGGAAATATAAATAGAGAATATTTTGACAATCTATCATTTGCTGACAACATTTTTCTAATATCAGAATCATAGAATGATTTATAAGAAATGCTGTATGATCTAAAAATGGGAAAGTATCATTATAAGTTTAAAAATGGAGAAAAATAAAAGAAAATTAATTTTCTCTTGCAATGTCCATAAAAACTTAAAAGATCCTAAAAAGAGTAAATTAAGAACTAAAATATTTCCAAGAATATATATATATATAATATTTTTTGTTTATATGGTATTTTTAATAGATACAATTTATTTAAATAAATGCTGTATATTTTAAATAAACTGTATTAATTACATTTACCAACCTGAATGTTTGAGAAATTTTGTAGAAAATATGTATTCTCCAACAGAAATCGAACCTGTGTCCTTCATGGGACCATCATTTGATCTGATGTGCTATACCACTCAGATGCAGAGAAAGTGTCTGGTCAGCAAAGTTCAAATTACTGTTTATATACCACAAATCATCAACAATCTTCCCCAAACAATCATGTCTGCTCACGAAATGTACCTTAACATAAAAATTGACAGCATATTATGAAATGGTTTAAATCCGACAATTACTTAATATATTTTTTTAAAATAGTGTTTAAACAGAAAATATATTAAAAAATTGTTGGACAGATATATATTTTATACAAAATTAAGTTTATCTTGTCACTTAAGCGTATTGGTGTTACCTTCAGCATTCTGAATTAACTGTTTATATTTCATGTGTTTTCTTTTATATATGCACTTTTCATTGGTGCAAATTTGATTTTTTTTTCTTTCATAGAATGTATGCAATGGGAAAACAGTATATGACAGAATGGAAAAATTTTTGTATGACACAGTTCATCCAATGTCAGTCCTAGAGAGTGGAGCGTGTCACATGAAAATTGTTTCTATATTTTCATAGATTTTCTTATATGTTGTTATGGTAATTACCCATGCATGCATGGACTCTACCAACTATAAATAGGAACAGGTACTGCCTTTTGGAGAGTGAAGTTTCCAGCAGTCAGCTCTGACAATCAGACTGAACATTCTTGCTGTAACACTCTCATTTGTATATATTTGTATTACTGTTTCTGTTAATATATTTGTTTAACACATTTCCTCTCTTTGTGTCTTTATTTCTAACCCTAACAAGGCAACACAAACACACACATGTTCACACACTTAGAACAGGTGATAACATTAAAGAAAGAAATATAATGAAAAGCATATTGCAAATATGTTTAAAATATTAAGTATATTATGTATTTTTGTTTAAATTTCTGGGATGAGGTGTTATCATTATTTACACTATATAAATGCCGTCCTGGGTATGACAATAAACTACATCCGAGTCCTGGGTAAGACGATAAACTACGTCCAACAGCAAGGCCTCTAATCAGGAGGTTTTGAAGATTGTAGAACCACCTCTTAATTGCTGGCATTCCCAGGTCCACCCAGCTATGGGGAAAATAGTTGACACCCAAACTTGTGTAAAAATAGGTTTTAATACCAGAAATACTTTGTAATAAAAAAAAAATATTACCAGCAATAATTTTTGAAGGAAAAATTATTATCAGCAATACTTTAAAAAAAAAAGGTACCAGCAATACAAACAGCTATATATTCTTTGAAAAAAATATTACCAACTATAGATTTCAAGGAAAAATATTTCCAGAAATAGATTTTCGAAGAAAAACATATTACCAGCCATAAAAATTTTGTCGGCATTAAATAACCTATTGAGGTTGATATGCTATAAAACAAAGCAAACCAAACACTATATAGATGCAGCTTATTGTCCTCATCTCTATTATTGTTATCAAAGGGTTTCGGCCATTGAGTTTTTCAGCCTTCAACAGGTATATGTAAATCTGTACAGGAAATTTCAAACAGAACCGTTTACTTAATCTACTGGTGTAGACTGTTCTTGTTCCACAACCCATGTCTGTGGATATCTCATCCAGTTTTTATTTTTAGTAATATTCAATTATTGCCCACCTTGTTTCTAATTATGCCCTGCCCAGGGATTGAACTCACAATTACTATGTTATCAAATTCATGAATCAACAGTTTAATTATCCACAGTTATGGAGTAATTGGTGATTGACATACACTTGATTAAGGTCAGAGAACACAACAGCCAAAATGCTGTGATAACAACAACAAAGATGAGGAGAATAGTCCACCTATAAATAGTGTAAATAAGTATATACAGAGTGCGATGGACAAATTTTCATCTAAATGACACAAAAATGAAAATAACACTGACATTCATTTTAGAAGATATATTTACCCAAATAACACAAAGATATCTTGAAATACAAAAGATATCTTGAAATACAAAAAAGATATCAAAAAAGATATCAAAAAGATATCAAAAAAGATATCAAAAAAGATACAAAAGATATCTTGAAATACAAAAGATATCTTGAAATACAAAAGATATCTTGAAATACAAAAAAGATATCAAAAAAGATATAAAAAAGATATCAAAAAGATATCTTGAAATACAAAAGATATCTTGAAATACAAAAGATATCTTGAAATACAAAAAAGATATCAAAAAAGATATCAAAAAGATATCAAAAAAGATATCAAAAAAGATACAAAAGATATCTTGAAATACAAAAGAGTAAATTTATTCAATAAAGTCGACATAGCCTTCAGATGGCTCTGGAAACTCCTGCAACTATTATGGATGGTCTCCTTTAAGATGGTGAATGCTGCTATAATTCTTGCCTTCAGTTTATCTTTGTTATTACAAGGAGTTTTGTTGATCTCTCGCTCAACTGCACTCCACATATAATAATTCAGGGGGTTGCAGGCTGAAGAGTTAGGTAGCCAAATGTAAGGAATAATGTTGTTGCAGAAATTGTTCGAAAGCCATGACTGGGTTCTCCTGCTTGTGTGGCATGGTGCAGAGTCCTATTGCTAGACATAAGGTCTTCCAGCAGCTACCTCTTGACCCAGGGCAGCACTACCTCCTCAAGGCACAATGTAGGTCTCTGTGTTAAGTCTGAGGCCCTATGGGAAGATGAATAGAGGCATAACATCACCATCACTCGTGATCACTCCAAACATCTTCATATTCACCATTAGTCTGAAACAACTCTTTTCAAGTCCTCTGCACTGTTCTCAGATTGAGATCCAGACACTCTGAAATGTTTATATTGGAACTTCTGGTGCAAATACCAAGCAGTACAACATGCCGTTTCCAAATTTGCATCATGGTTCTCTTTTTCTCACAGTGTCCAGGCAACCCTACTATACTGTGCAGTCAACAAAATCAAAAACAAACAACACTCATGAGCGGAATTAAAAATACAAAATGGTGATAATTTACCCATCACACTATGTATATGATGATTTGGTGCCACATAGATTTGAATGGACTGAGATAATTAAGAAAAAAGTTATTGATAGATAAAGTGTAATGACTAAACTCATTAACATCCATTTTGCAAACAGACCACCATCTTCGGTTATATTTATTGGCATATTCTGGTATCTTTATTATCTTTTTTTTATCTCTTTTAAACTTTCCCATGCTGATTCTCCGTCATTTAAAATTTTAGTACTTCAATTAGTGTGTACAGTAAAACTATTTTCTGAATAGCAGTTCCCAAAGAAACATTACTGGTTTCAAATTCCAAATTTAATATCATTCAAGGAATCAAGAATCATATTATTAGTATAATTGTTCCTCTGTTAGTTAGTGAGGTAGAAAGTGCATTACATCTTGTTGTTACCTCAGATAAATAATGAACCATTCTTTTTTGATTGTGAGGGAAGATGGAAGGAAAAGATATATCACAGATGCTCTTTGATTTTAATGAGAAAAAGAAAGGGAAGAGAGAAGAGGTGATAACACTCTCATGCATTTAACAGCTGCTTCAGGGAAAGGGAAAATCTTCTCATTTTTTATATTTTCAATTGTACCCTCTTACTTCTTTAAATAATGACCTGCATTCATACTTATCATTGTTACTTCAATATTTTGTTCAAGTTAAGCTGATATACTTAATAATGCAATATGGGAATTTCTGTGGTTATTTTTTAGTTGTAGAACTTGAAAGGAATATATTCAATCATTAAATTATGAATTAAGAGTCATTAGAAAATGAAAATAGAAATAACGTGGTATTTTCATGATACTGCTAACTTTTAAAACTTATTTTTTCTTATTATAAGCATGAAAATCTTGTAATTAGATAAGCCACTATTTTAAATTTTAAATCATATTTTTCTGTTTCATAATATATGAACCCATTTGATTACAATGTCTTGGCCAGTTGGATCTCTAGGTCTCTCAAGCTGCTTGTTATATCAGCTCATTTCAGTTGTTCCCTATTTTTAATGTCCATGTAGGGATACAAAAGGTGATTATCTCCCTTTAGTGGAGATGTCATATGGGTCATATGATGGCCACTGAGTAACATCACTTGATACAGTGATGAAAGTGGCCAGTCATTCAGTCAGTTTACAAAAGCCAAACTAAGAAGTTGCTTTTTAACCCAGGCTGAGGCTAAATCTGTCTCCTCCAGCAAATGCTACAGCTTACAAGTCCATGGTGCCATTTCCATTTGGGAATGTATCTTTGCCCGATACAGAAAGAAAGAAACTTTGGCTTGCAGTCCTCAATTTAGAAAAACTGAAGATATGCCATCTCCCATTCTCAAAATATGTCCTTGTATGGGACATAGTACATGAATCTAGTGCATTTGAATCTGGAGTCCTAAACATGGCTTTTCCAGAAACACAAAAGAATCTCCATGTTATATGTAAGACCCTATCTTTTTGTTCTCCTTAAACTCTGCTTAACTGTGTAGATATATGATATATTTTTATCTGTATGGGACACATGTAAATAGGTATATATGCTTTTGTGTATATCTTAGTATGTCTTGGTAGAAAAGTTTCTCTGAGAACAAAGCATGTTTGTCATTCCTTTTCCTTTAAGCCATTCTTTTCTGTCTATGAAACACAGTTATTATACCATGGATACAATAATTACCATAATGGGGAAAATAAAAATGGGAGAATAAACCTTTCTTCCAAGATCTCCTGTTACAGCCCCTTTTCAACCATGAAACCATGATCAATTTGGCAGGGAGGTGACCTTGATGGTATCAGCCTGAGAAAGTGATCCCAGCATGTGATACCATTTGAAAAGTCTGAAAACCATATCACAAGTTGACCTGTTTTCTGAGTGAAATTGGGTAGATGGGATTATTTGTAGGTTATTTGTTTGTACTAGATCAAAGTCAGTGTGTCTGAGAGTTTTAGTGTACAGTCCTGATTATACCTTCTTTCACTGAAACTGTAATTAAGACCTGCTCAGTATAGTTGCAATATAGACCACAGGTGGGTTCTGTGGATGTTGAAGAAACACAAATGTGCCTGAACAGATGGCAGCAACAGGAATTTTCTAGCTGCTTTAACAGATGTATATGCTCAGAAACTGTTGTAATTTTGTTTTTGTTCAAAATGACTGAGTGTTAGGAAGGCCATAGTTAGAGTATAAAAAGAACAAAAGACTAGGTAGAGGAAACAAACAAAAAGAGGTTTATTAAATACTCATACGTAGAATAGAAAATCTTGAGTAAATCAACTACTCCTTAAATCCTACTCTAATGTGACTACTTACCATATTTATAAATAGGAGCAGTCCATTGTCACAGAAGTAAGAAAGAGCAGGAGGTACACTGAGTTCTACTCTACAATAGAAACAAATAATCAGCCATTATTATTGGCATTACAATGTCACAAGATATACTTTGAAAATTTGATCCGAATATCTACCACCAACTTACATGCTCATATTGCACTGAGGTCAAAATTGGGATCTACCCTCAGGTGTTAAATTTTTGTTTTTTCTCATTATACTTTCAAGATAACTAAGAATCAGACATTCAAAGAAACTCTAAATAACTGTGGATATCTTTTGTAGCATATTCACTTGTTAGATATAATGTTGAAGCTTCTCTATTGTATTCTTGACAGAATCCAAAGAAAAATCTGCACCATCAACAGTCATGACCTGACATCTTGGTTTCAGTCACTTTTCCATTGCTGTAACAAGGTTTCCTTGTGCTTTTTCTATAAATATTTTCATGTAAACTGTCCTGATAAACTCTCCTATTTAGTACCTTAATTTCATAAATTTAAGTGCAGGACTAAATTGGTAGTTAGGCCTCATTCTTTTACTGTTAGAATTGCTTGATAGAAATAAATGATTTGGTTTCTGTTATTTGGTATGGATCATTTTTTCATTATTCTTGTAACTTCAGTTTACAAGGTTCAAAGTAGGTTGGTTCTCACTAAGACCTACAGGTTTAATTCACTTTTTCATGAGCCATTTTTAATCATTGATATGAGAAATGTTAAAAAAGAATGAAAAACTAGAGAGATTTTTCTCTTTCGCTAGGAATTATATTCCTGAAGAAGTAACATTAATGATAAAAAGATAAAATTTAGTTGTTTGAAACAAAGCTCAGAATGTTAATGACTTTTCTCAAAGTTATAGACAATATAGTTACTGTTAAAACATGATCTTGATCAACAAACTGAGTGACAGCACTTCACCGAACACCCTGAGGAGAAATTTCAATAAACTTAAATAATACCTAAAGGTTAAATTCACTTTGGCAGGAAGGGAGACAAGCTACTGTCACTGCTTAGAACACATCCATTAAGCTGAGGGGCAGGGGTCTAATATCTTCAAAAAATTGTTAACCAAGGACAGTGAGTTCAATCCTAGGTAGGACCACAAAAAGTCAGTATAGTTAACAGGTATATTAAGTTCAAACTTTATCTGTATATAGAATGGAGAATTAGCATAAAGATTTGACTTTTTTTCATCATTACACATTTTTGTGTAGATTCGGAGAGAAATTTCATATACAATAGAGCCTGAAGAAGAAAAGTAATATAAGAAAAAAAAAACAAGTCTAAAATAATTTAATACTTTTATCCACTGCGCAATGTGTCTTTTGTTTTGTTTTTTTTAATCATTTCACTCCAAGCAAGGTGGGAATGCCACTAGTATGCAGGGGGTTACAGAGAGTGAAAGTGAGAGAAAAGACTGGGTATAGGGGTTGATTGAAGAAAGGATAAAGTCTGAATGGGATTCAAGAAGTTAGAAGATGATGATTGATGCTGCATTTAAACTTTTGAAGATTTTATTTATCAGGCAAGCAAGTAAATGGAATGAATTTCCACAGGCAGAAAGTGTGAGAAAAGAAACTGTTGAAGTAGAAGTGGCAGTTATATTTAAATAATTAAACAGTAAAATGGTGGGACCTAGATGCCAATCTAGTAGAATATTTAAACTCGCATAGAGCACCAGGAAAAAAAGCTCATCAGAGCAGTTGCCATGAAAATATTTGTAGAAAAGACAGAAAGAAGCCACATCATGTCAGTGAGAAAGTAACAGAAGTTGAGATTGATTACATTACTGATCCTTCTTTGGATTTTGTCAAGAACCTCGTGATGAATCGTAGGAACATCAGACCATATAAGGCTGCAATATTCAATGCATGGATAAATGGTAGATTTGTAAGTGTGCAAGATGGATACGGATGAGAAAAACCTTTTGGCATGACACAGTGATCCAACTTTCATTGCAGTAGATTTGAGGTGCTCATTCCACTTCAAATCAGTTGAAAACATGAGGCCAAGAATGCACAGTGTGTTGCTCTCCAGGAGTCTAGCATCAGGAAAGATTCTCTGTGGTGGTTAATTGAGAGCAGTTCAGTTTTGGAGGCATTAAAATTTACAAGCCATTTCTTTCCCTAGCTAACCACAGGTTGGAGATCCTTTTCAAGAGCAGCAGCCAGGTTAACTTTGTCAGCTCTAACAGATTTGCTATTGAGACAGGAATAAATGGTAGTGTCATTTGCATAAATACCTACTTGGGAACTGATGACATCAGGAAGATCATTGATGAAGATCAAAAACAGTGTAGGTTGGAGGATAACTTCATTCATATGAAAGGATCTAAAATTGAGTCAATTCAAAATGGCTTTCATTTCACAATTTTATAGGAACGATTGGATTAAATAAAACAATCATCCTGTGAAACCATAGCCCTGGAGCTTACATGGAAGACCAGTGTGCCAAACCTTATCAAACACCTTTGAGATATCTAAAGCCACAGCTTGAGTTTCACTGTTATTATCAAGAGGTTGATATACATATTCAGTGATGGCCATTATTATATCAGTGGTAGACCTGGTAAAAACAGAAGCCATATTGTTTGTCAGAGAGTAGGATATGAGAGGTAAGATGCTTAATATATTTACAAATGGGTGTAGGGAGATGGCCTTGTCTATATTATCAGAAATACTATCTAGTATGCAACAGTCATAAGAGCAAAAGGTAGAGTAAAGAAAGAAGAGATAGCTGACTGAGTTTATTAGAGAGGGATGGAGACACATGTAAGAATGGTCTGGGGATTCAAGAGAAAGTTTCCTAGCCAGCAGATGTTCACCTACATAAAATCCCAAGCCATTCATGTGGACATTAAAGTCCTTCCTAAAGAGAGGAAGATAGCCAGGGATTGAGAAATCAGAGGAGGGGATTGTATAGTTATGATTAGTTTCGCAATGAGCTAAGATGTCTGGAGACTTTTCAAAGATGAAATATTTCACACTGCAGAATTTGATACAAATACCATGACTGTTGGAAAAAAAAGGTTGAGGTGTTTAGGTATTTTTTTGTTGAGCTGCTTTAGTTTTATATTTTTGGAAGTAATCCAGTGACTTGGTTCAAAGAGTTGTAAGTTGAATACCTGACTACAACAGAGGTGAACAAAAATTTGGTGAGTTAAATTAGTAAAGGGAATTAACTGAAACTGAGATATCCAGAAAAGGCACAGCATCTGGAACATAGAACAATCTATCCCATGGGCTAAATAAAGGATTCGGTTCAAAATTCCCACATACATCACCTGAAGAAGGCTGGAGTGTACAACATCAGAAATATCGTGAATATGACAAATATGAGGACAACAGTCCAAAGAATGTAAATAGTGTAAATAGTTACAATACGTCATCTCAAAATACAGACAGAATTCTAAAACAAATTATTTTTTTGTATTTGAAGGCAGCTGCAGTTTGCCATAATGTGGTATCAACGTCCACAACACAAAAAATATATTGCAATCTTGGAACAGTTAATGCATTTAATTTATTAATATATATAGTTCAGCTTTCATTCTTGTTTTTTTTATTTATTTTTTTTAGCCTACCAAGTTAAACATCATTTATTTGGAAATATTTTTATTGACATTGCACCTTGTTCAGGTTTACATAACTTTTGAAAATATTTAAAGAAATAAAGTTTTTGCTGATTTTGAAAGACATGTTTTCCTTCTTCATTCTGGTGACAACATTCATCAGTTCTCTCCATGAGGCTATCACTGTCATTCACTGAACTCTCTTCAAATTGATAATTGGGTGGGGGGGGAAGGAGAAAACATACATTTCCTCGATTCATATCATCATATTGGTCATCCATTTTCCTCCCATGCTTTCAATGTCACTCACCCTAGAATGAAATGAGAAGTTGCATAGGGCGGACAATTTACCATTCTGATATAGAAAAAAAATTAAGCATCACTGGTATTGCAGATTTCTTTTTTTCCAAAGCACTAAGTAAGAAAAAATATCAATAAAAGACACTTGTTAAATCAATAAATCAATTTATTGATCATGGAATCACTGATGCTGAATCTGCAGCTGATGAGCAAAAGTCAATGGAATCATGGCATTTAAAATCACAAGATTTCTTCTAGAATATTCCCCATAGTCAATTCTTAATGGCTTCCCTCTTCCTGAAATGCACAAGTAAGATAATTTTATAACAACTTAATGAATAACTTAAAAAAATATAAGGAAATAATATTAAATAAAAAAAAATCTTTTTTTTTTCCTTTTCCAACACGATGATATATTAAGATGCATCAAGTGTATTTTTGTTTCTATAATCTTGGGTCATGCCCTACATATGGTCTCTTTCAATGATCTGAAAGCTGAAAGATTTTATGTGCTTATTGTCAAGTTATCCTCTGCCTTGTGTTTTAAAGTATAATAATCAACATTTGAGGGTCTTCTGCTCTTTATTTGAAGAGACAAGTCTCTACCGTTAAGATACTGAAAACAGTTCTGGGCAATCAAATATTGTTTAATTTCTTTCTACTTCCAAAATTCTTAGGATTTCATTGATTCCAATTGAAAATAATGTTATACAACTGCCAAAATCTTCAAACTTATACCTGCTATTATGACATGTGATAAAAAAAAGAATAGTTAAATAGTATGATAGTGAAATCATTAGCTTGAATAGTATGATTAATAATAATAATATAATAAAATCATTGGCTTGAGATTTTTACATGAAATAAAGTAAAATCTAGAATAACCAAAATTATTTTGCCATATCAAATACATTAATATATCCTTATCCTGTCATTCTACACTAAAGTGGGTCCATTATTTTCTTTTGCTTTTTTTCATATTTGAGTGTGGGGCAAAACAGACTGCAATTTCTTGGGTTTAGAGGAGCATTTGATAAAATATTATATATTTATATATAAGAGAGAGAGGAAATTGTCAGGCAAAATGGGAAAAGTTTACTTGTGATGAATTTCATCAGATTTTGTTTTTATATATATATATATATATATATATATATATATATATATATATATATATATATATATAACATATGGACATAGAAATCAGCACTGCATGGTGGGGGACTAGCAGTTTCACATTGTAATGATCATCAAATTGTATCATGATGACTTAAGGAGCAAAATTGCTAGTCACCATATAGTGTTGATTTTATATCCACACTGGTTATAATTATAAATATTCTATCCATGATATTGAGTATGTTTTCTTATTAAATATATCCAATTTTATATATATATATATATATATATATATATATATATATACATATACACAGACATACAAGCAGAAGTGTTGAAACAAAATGGCTATTTTTGTAGTGATTTTATAACATATATATGTTATAATTTACGAATAAATTTATATATATATATATATATATATATATATATATATATATATATATATATATATATTTAAGCAGCATATCTTCATTCAAGCATATTTGGTTGAATAATCTGGACATATTACATCTATTTTTATTTTAATCCTCTAGCATGCAAGTGGTTACAGAGAGTGAAAGTAAAAGTAAAGAGGGGTGTTTGTGGAAAGGATATAAAGAAGGACCGGGATCAGAAGATGTTGATTGATATTACATTTGAAAATTTGAAGATTATAGATATCAGGGAAGCAAGTAAGAGGAAGGGAGTTCCACAGATAGGAAGTGCGAGATAAGAAGCTGTTGGAGTAGAAGAGGTAGTTACATTTAACTCTTTCAACAGTGAAAGGGTGGAACCGAGATGCAAACCTAGTATCATGCTCAAATCCATGCAGTTAGAGTACCAGTGAAAGTAGCTTGTCAGGGCAGTTGCCATGAAAATATTTGTAGAAAAGACAGAAGTCACATCATGTCTGTGTGAAAGTGACTGTATGTAAAATGCCAGATCAGGACCGATCACATTGCATATCCATCTCTGGATTTTGTCAAGGACAACTTCGAGATGAACAGCGGGGGGTACCAGATTATATATGGCAACAGTATCTAATGCAAGGACAAATGGTAGATTTGAAGAATGCACTCAGGTGAAAAAAAACCTCTTCTTGTAAAATCTTTTGTCTAATAAATACTGATTGTTTAGCTGTAGGATTTATTCTGACTAAAATAACCTTAATATAAGCAATTTTCTGTCCATACATAGTGACTGAGAATTTCATTGCAAAGTTTTTAAATATCTATACTTGAGAAAACCACTTGACGAAAAGTTTAAGGTAAAATGAATTGAAAATATTGGAGATTTTTTTTTCCTAATGGAGCAATTTATACATATGGCTACCAGCAAAAAAAAAAGATAAGAAAAAAATGTCATTTTCTATGGTTTCCTGTTAGAAAATGATAAAATGTACTTTCACTAAATTTTTTTCTTCTTTTTCTTGTTTGAAATAAAATTCATGATTAGCTTACATTTTTAATATGGTTCCTTTTGGCTGACACCAAAAAAATAAACATTTTCTTACCTGAAAATATGTCCAAGTTAATTTGTTTTATTTTTTAATTGTATAATACATAAAGTAAAACCAAAGTTTGTGTAACAAATAAAAATGTATTTCTTTGTTATTTAGATAAGTCATTTTTTAAAATTTCAAACCAAATATCTGATTCCATAGTAAAAATATTGTTTTGCTTCATTTACTGCCAAGTAGATTTACTTTTTATGCTTTTGACTCATTGATCTTGAAAAAGACCAATGTATTTCAGAAAATGCCATTTTAAAATTTCTGGCAACATTAACAGCTTTACTGTGACAGTTTTAAAAAAGTAGAGCAAAAAATTCTTTACTTCAAAAAGAAAAAAAATTACAATAGGGGATAAGAAAATTGAACATATGGTAGATCTGTGCTACAAATAGTTTTTCCTAACACTGCAAGTTGCTACAAAACCAAAACTTGAACCTAAAAACTTAAGTCATGTTCTTTTCAGATCTAGACTCTCATATGGATGTAAGGAATGGGACTAAACCCATTCAGAAATATCTAAACTGTTTACAATTGCTGTCTCTGATCAATGACTAAAAATTGCTTTAAGTGAATGAAGTCTGTAGGTCTTCATGAGGACTAGCCTTCTTAGTGAAGACTAAGCTTCTTTTGAACCTGGTGATTCAGAATCACAAAGATTACCAATACCAGATAGCACATCACTGGAAGAATTTCAAAGGGGACCAAAAACTAAAATCATATGTAACTTGAAGAGAAGATAATGATGTAATCAAGATGTTGATGTTCCACACGACTTCAAACAAAAGGTTTGGAAGGAAACCCACATAAATAACATAAAAAATGACAAAAGTGAACTTAAGAAACTTATTTTCCTGGGAAATTCTAATAAGAAATAATCTTGACTAAAACATACAACTACTCAGCTTCTCAGTGTTTTGTGAGTATAAAGAAAAATTGTGGCACTGAGAATTAATTGAAAAAGGAAGTCTTAAATGATATATTTGTAAATCTGTGATAAAATCCACATGACACTACATATTTAATCAGTACAGATACCAGGACAGAATATCATTAATAGGTTTGTTCACTCTGCAGTCAGTCATATTACATAAATATTGGAGTCAAATCTCTTTGTTAAAAATATGCCAGATTTTATTTTGTTTTGATGGGAATAGAAATTTATTAGGTTGTTTTTGTTGGCTGATTTCCAGTTTTAAATTGTTATTAACATGATGAAGCTTCATATCTAGGAAGGGTAAGTAACTGTGTTCTTCCATTTTGTATGTAAATTCCATTGTGCCTTCAACTTTGTTTAGTTGACCTACTAGGTAAGGTAAATCAGTATCAGGAGGATATACAAAGAGAGCATTATCAATATAACGAAAGTATGTTCATTGTTTGGGTAAAATATTTTGGAAATGACCGAATTCAAGTAATTCTAAGAAAATATATGTCATCATTCCACTGAGAGGCAATACCATTGGTAATCCAAATTTTTGTTTTTAAAAATCATTATTAAATGTGAAGTCATATTGATTGGTGATGAGATGGCAGATTTTTATTATTTTATCTGTTTGTAGAGAGACCTTCACATTTCACCAGAAATCAGCCAATAAAAACAACCTAATAAATGTTTTTTAAATGTTGTTTTTTTCTTTTCATCTTTCTTTTTCTTCTTCTTTTCTTCTCTTTCTTTTCTTTTTTTCTTTTCATCTTTCTTTTTCTTCTTCTTTCTTCTCTTCTTTTTTTTCATCTTTCTTTTTCTTCTTCTTTTCTTCTCTTTCTTTTCTTTTTTCTTTTCATCTTTCTTTTTCTTCTTCTTTCTTCTCTTTCTTTTCTTCTTTTTTTTCATCTTTCTTTTTCTTCTTCTTTTCTTCTCTTTCTTTTCTTTTTTCTTTTCATCTTTCTTTTTCTTCTTCTTTTCTTTTCATCTTTCTTTTTCTTCTTCTTTCGTCTCTTTTTTCATCTTTCTTGTTTTTTTTTCTTTTTCTTATCCTATTTTCTTGTTCTTAATAATAATAATGAATAAAATAATTTTTGATCTTGTTCAATAATAGACTATTTTTCAAAAATCTAAGTATACCCAAATGGAAACAAAATAATCCTATTTTTAATAAACACAACAAAGGATATGTTTTTTCCTTATTTATTCTTATATTTTTCAATTTTAATTTTGATACACTTGCCCAAGATAATAAAATTATATTTATACACCTGATGACATTTTCAAAACATCAGAAAGCAAAGATAGAACTCTGATACTGGAATGATATTTGAATGTTTATTGCAATCTCCATTTTTATCTCATATGCATATAAAGAGAGAAGAAAAATATATTAGTTTTATTAGAAAATAAAGGGAAGAGTTAGAGTGAAAGAAAAAAAGCTGACTATTATTAAGATTATTTACATTATTTACACTATTGTCCTCATCTTTGTCGCCATATTTATTACAATGTTTTGGTTGTTGTATGCTCCAGCCTTCTTCAGGTGGTTGGAATGTCAACCTTAACTTTTTATTTCACTCACTGGGGTAGACTGTTCTAGTTCCACGTGCCATGTTTAATGGATGTCAGTTATCAGTTATCTCCTGTTAATTTCTCTCTCTAAGTTCTCCACTGCCTTAACCGGGTATTGAACTCACACTCTTTGGGTCCTGTCACTGAATCTAACCAACGCCTTTATCCACTGTACCATGTGTCCTTGAGGATATGGTGACAAAGATGAGGACAATAGTCTGAATAATGTAAATAATGTACATTATACCTCATCTCAGAAATATAGACAGATACTTAAGATTATTTGTTTTATAAATACACATAAAGATGAAAAATAAATCAGCAACTAATTTCAAAATAAGACTGATTTTAAAATCAACCCATTTTTTAATTGTATTAAAAATAAGACTGACTTTTAAATCAATCCCATCTTTTCCTTGTATTAAAATAAGACCGCCTTTAAAAACCAACCTTTCTTTTTCTTTGCATGAAAATAAGACGAACTTTCAAACCAAGAAAACCTTTCGTTGTATTAAAAATTAAACTGACTTTTAAACCAGCCTTTCTTTTCATACAGAATAAAATGAGATTTAATTTTGACTCGTGCTTCCATGTTTGTTTTGGACACTGTTCAATGATACTGATTATGAAATGAGTGTTGCATACTTAAGTGCAATAATTTGTACAGTATTATGCACTGCAAGTCAAGCAGGTCAGAGTTGAAGACAGATTATTCACCAGTTGCATCAAAGTAGCTGATGGCTCCATCGTTCCTAGCCAATGTCTGGACAGCAGTGTTCAGATACGATGATCATTTACTGAAAGAGAACATTATTGTTGTCCAGTCGAACGTGTTCCTGCTTTTCATTAAAAGTATCTAATGCAGTCTGAGGCTGAAGACACAAACACATGTACAAACCATGTGTGTGTCTTTTGACTGATTCTTTGATGAAAACTAATCAAAATGAATATTTTGTTTTTTCTTCTTTCTTATTTTTCTTTTTTTCTTTTAAATTCTTTTTTTTAATTTCTTTCTTTCCCCATCTTTATTATTTTTTATCATATTTACATTATCCTTTCATCTTATCATATTTTCATTAACTTTTCATTTTTTTTTGTTTAATTGCATGTCCTTTTTATTTTTATTCATTTATATTTCATTTTTTCTCTTTCTGCAATTAACTATTAATAACGTTTCTTATTTTTCCTTTTCTATTTCATTTGATACTCTTTTCTTTTCATTTTAAATCATTTTCTAAGTTTGTCTTTCTTTCTTTCTCTTCTTCCTTCTTCATTCAGTATTTTTTATTATTTTTTCTTTTCAACATCATCTTATTTGATTTTTTAACTGCTTCTTTCAAGCAAATTTAAATAACAAAAATGAATGTCATTGAAACATTATGAAAGCTTTTGATAAAAGCAGTAAAAATCCTTTTTCCCTTCCAAGAAGTTCTTCTTTCTCTTATCTTAAAAGCAAGAAATAGCAAGACACAAAAAGAAGACTGTGAAATAATGACTCTTTATAAAACCAAAAAATAAATTTATAAATCTCCAGAAGATTGATAAATGCATAAACGTATCATACAAAGTTCCTCTTTATTGATATTAAGACCACAAAATGATTTGGATAATTTTTAATGCCTTTTCTCTTCTTATGTGTATAATGAAATAATTAATCAAATTTGTAGGTGCAATTTCACTGTTTAATTCTACTGGCCTTCTAGTAAAGGGCATCCTATAATAAAATAGACTGTTTTACTGCTGAACGCTTTGCGCCATAAGGAGAATTTATATTTCTCCTCATAGAACATGACAATCGTTTATATGTTCTTCCCAGATTTTCTTAATGTCTTCCTCATATGGCTTGTACCAAAGATATGCTGTACACATTTACCTCTTTTTGTATAGTTTCATTTCATGTGATGTGATCAGAGGCAAAAAAATAATTTGAAAAAGCTTAAGCATTTCTGAGAGCATGAAATTTGCAGATTGCTATTAATTGATTGATTTGGTTTTTTTTACAGCTTATCAACCCTTTCTGGGATATTTAAAGCAGAGATGTATCTTGGATTATAAGAATTTTTTTGCAAGTGAATATTGTATGAACAATTTTTTGGGGATAATGATATGTCTCGGAAAGGGATATATTTGTTCGAAGTAGCAAAGTAGTTGTTGACTACTGTAACCGGATAGGACAATCTAGCAGGTAACTGTAATGGACTGGTCCTTGTTGTAGTGGTAGGCAATATGCAAAGACAATAGGTGTAGTCCATGTACCTCCACATCAGTCTGTATTTATGGCTGACACCAGCCAATCATATTACTGTGAGGGGGAACCCAGGTGAATGCATATTCATTACATCAGATAAGAATGATTTTCTTTTCGAGATATAAGTCCTATAAGTAGGGCAAGACTTCCTCCAGGGTGTTTCGGCATAAGTAAATGTAGCAAATTCAACTGGAATTCAG
This sequence comes from Acanthosepion pharaonis, assembly GCA_903632075.3. NCBI lineage: Eukaryota > Metazoa > Mollusca > Cephalopoda > Sepiida > Sepiidae > Acanthosepion > Acanthosepion pharaonis. Next base: position 250,264 of record CAHIKZ030003761.1, on the reverse strand, counting down.
ACTCAGCTCATCGATTTCTCATATGAATTTAAGCACAGTACTAGATTGACAGTTGACATTTTACAGTTGAAATGGCTAGAGGCAACCATAAGTTCTATGCTAACAGTTTCTTCTCAAGCACTTCTTGCTTGTGGAACTCTCTTTCAGCTTCTTGCTTTTCAGTCAACTTTGATCATCAAAAATTTAAATGTTATTCATTATCTTGTATCTTCTTAATTCCTGCTTTTTTATTGTTCTCCCCTCCTTTATGTTTCTTTTTCCCCATATTCTTTCACACTCAGTAATCCCTTGCATCTCAGTGGCTTTATTGTCTTGCTTGGGGTGAAATGATTACAAATATTATGTAGGGGAGTTATAACTCGGATTAAATAAATATAAAGCCCCCAACATTTATTTATCCAAAAATAATCATAAAAATGAGAAAGAAAATGAAAAGTTAATGTAACAATTATTATTTATTATTTGGTTGTTATGCGGTATTGGTCTTGTTGGAGAAATGGGAGACATTAACATTGCCAGTTTGAGGTCAAATGTAGATCAAATATGGATCAAAATCCTATAGAAGGTTAAGGTAAATAATAAGCAAAGTGTATAGAGTATTTCTCATATCTTTTTTATAGATGTGTATAATATGTGTCTAAGATAATTAAAAGATACAAGAAATGTCTAAAGTTTACTTACCTTTTTGTTGATAAATATTACTATTATGACCTGAAAATAGGAAAAGGAGATTAAATTTTTGTTGATGCACATGTTAACGACCTGTCTGTGTGAACTGCTTGTTCTGATAGTAAGAATATTATGTGTTTATGTGTGCAGAGGAGAAAAGTGGGATTGATTCTCATTGGTTTAGAATGAGTGAATTAATGATAATTAAAATTGTTATAATTATTTTATTATAATTATTTTTTGGATATTATAGACACAATAACTGTATAATATTTGATGGCATTGGTATTAACTCTGATTTGTTTCATAACACTTTAGTTACATTGATATTTATTTATATTTTAAGTGTTCTACATATGATGATGACCTACATCCACTTGTTGTTGGTCCCAGGTTCACCCTAACCTTGGGTGGTAGCACCTGTTAGGATTCTAGCTATGGGCAAATAGTGAACCCTGACAAACAAAAATAAAACACTATGAGAGTATAAAAATATATATTTATAGTAAAATTGCCAATAATGCAATTTTAAAGCAAAATGACCAACAATACATTTTATCTGTAGTTGAATGTTCAAAAAATATTTAGTTGAAGACATAAAATTGTGTTCAATATATTTAGATTTCACCATTAAATAACCCATAGAGGTTAATATGCTGCTAATCAAAACCAACCAACCAATTACGTTTTAAGAGATTTTCTTCTGCTTCCTTGAAAATACATGAGATGTATTCCTCAAATGAAATACTTCTCAAAAAGAGAACTTTAAGTGTAACTAAAAATTTGCTTTGAATAATTATACCTGCAGTTATGAAGACAATTATATAATAGAAATTTATAATAAGAGCTGGGTAATTTAAGAATACAACAGATGTACTTTGAGGTTGAACCAAATCATGTTTTTCATATAGAATCAGTGAAAGTCAATAAAGACTGATGAAATGAAATCTTGTGCGATTAAGTATGGAAAAATGTAGGTCCAAAAATTAGGCAAATAAGTTGGCTAATTTTGGCTGCACAGATTTGATAATCTGAAGGAAATTTGATGGTTCGAGCAAATTTAAGACCCAGTCCATCCTGCTATTCAACCCATAGATAGTTAAGGAGGGAGAAGAGATGAATTTATAAATTTTCTCAAGGGTATCTGTCCATAAGTGAATGTAATAAACTTGACTAGAAATTGCTCTCTGATTTCTCAATCTGAGCTGATATCCATTACAGCATAATCCAAATCTATAGACATAATAAATCTTCCAAGTAATGCCAGGTTGTACTGAAGTACATGGTACCAAGGGTATATTAAGCCTGGATATAGGATATTAAATGTTGGTGTATACATTGAGATCTTTGTAATTATTATAAGTGTTAAAACAATATTGTAATTGTCTTTTAATCAATTTGTTTGATATTTCACTCAATAAAACAGTTTCAATTCACTCTGAATTTTGCATGCCCTTTATATAGTTTAATAATGTTTTCACCAAACTCAGTGGTCCCTGTGTCTATGTTGTTTTTGTCCTTCACTGTCATCCCTTACAACAACTAATTCATTGATTCTTAACTTAATAAAAAAAAAAAATTATATGCCAAGATTGCTTAAATCTATTACAGAAAAAAAAATCTTAACCATTGTCTAAATTTATTATAATACTATGTTATACTTCTTCTATTTTGTTGTTATCATTATTCTTCTTGTTAATCTCTATACCATGTCCTTTCAGGTTGTAGGAAAATTATGGCTTTCCACAACCTCCTTTGTTTTGTTATTGTGGTAATAAAATAATCACTTAGTCTAATAAAGGTTGATAAGCTTCTACTTGATGTTGTTACTATATTACAGTTAGTCTCGGTAAATTCTTTACCAGCCCTCTTTGTCAGCGAGCCAGGGTAATAATAAATCTTCTATCCCTCACCTAAATTTATTACAGTATAGTGTTATAATTGTTCTATTTTGAATATTATTCATTGCTGTTAATCTCTTCTCTATGCAATCTCCTTTCAGAATGTGGGAAAATCATGGCTCTCCATGGCTTCCTGTCTTTTTTGCTATGAGCAATTCTTGATACTTTGCTACCCTTGTTTTTTTTTTCTTTTTGATACTTGTTCTACCATCCATTTACTCAAAATCATCAATTTTTTGGTCTATTTCACTTTCCTTCACTCTGCCCTGTAAGTGTTAAATTGCTCAGGCCTTTTTTCCTTATTATGGGTTTCAGAATTTTCCAAGTTTCATAACTTTGTCTTATTGATCGACAGCCAGATCATGGTCAGTATTCAAGTAGGCTTTCAACATCTTTAAATTTCAGATAGCACTCAGACACTTTCAGATGTTTATACCTATGTTATGAATAATCAAGAGTGGTCTCCCCTTGTTTTGTTACTCTCTTCTTTGAGAGAGCTATTTCTGTTTACTGGGACTATAAAAGGACACTATACGTGAACCTTATATTCTCAGTTGAATAAAGTTTCTTAAAGCCTACATCTGTATTCTTTTGTCATTACAATCTATACTCTATGGATTACTTTTTGTCTGCTACTGTACAGTGGGGTACCTCAAAATAATGAGAATTATGTGACATCCTCAGTCACACCTTTGGAAAGAACCTGTATGCTATTCCAGACTTCTTCCACCAACCCACTTGATTGTTGTTTATTTTTTAGTACTCTTTATACAAACAAGTTGCAAGTTTTGCAGAAAAATATTTAAACTTTCAAATCTTTTATTAGAATTTCAAAATCTTCAATTAGGATTTGTTGCTATGACAAACAATTCATCTCTGATGTCTCATTAATCATCCAACAACAATCTTTATTAATTATGTGGTTAATTTTTAAGAGTTTTTTTTGACTTTTTTCTGATTAAAGATCAACCAGATCATGGCTGGTATTCAAATAACCTTTCAGTATATTTGAATTTCAAATAATACTCAAACACTTGTATTTTACCTGAAGTTTCATTCTTAAAAGAAATTTCTCAAAGTATTCCAAAAGGTTTAGTAGCACTCTTTTCTAAAAGAAAGCAATGCTTCATGTACACACTTCATTCTTTTTTACTAGCCATTGCAAAAATTGCCAAATATTCTTGTAAACAAAAGAAAAAAAAACAGAAGTAATAAATCCGTTAATCATGACATATGATGTCTGTACCTCAGTATCAGTTATCTCCCTTTTACTCAGCTCTCCAAGTTTTTTGGTCACAAGTTATTGAACTCATAACCCTGGATCCAACCAATGCTTTTATCCACTAGGCCATGTGTCCTTGAAAAACTCCAATCACCTGAAGAAAGCCAGAGTTTACAATAGCCGAAATGTTGTGAATATGGCAATAAAGATAAGGACAATGGTCTGAACAATGTAAATAACAAAAATAATTACAATACCTCATCCCATAAATATAGACAGATATCGTTATTCTTGTTTATCAAATCTCTTTGTTTCTCATCAGATCAAGACTTTCATGACACCAAACTTGTTCCAAAAAATCTGAAGTGTCAGCTGTATACAACCACTTTCTCAGAATGAAGATTAAAAATAGCATCAAGAAAGTGAAACCTGTAGGTCTGAGCAAAGACCATCCTTCTTCAAACCTTGTAGACTGACATTATAGAATCACAAACAAAGACATCTAACAATGGTATTTCATAGCACAACCATATGTCACAATTGCCTTTCTCAAGAGAAGTAGACAACAAAATATTCCACACAAATGTAGAAATGAACATAAGGGTAAATCGAGCTGATTCCTGCATGAAGCAAGTTTTGAGGATCATAAAAAAGCCCAATCTAAAGGTGAAGTTAAAAAAAGCCCTAGAGCCACTCAAAGTAAAGTGTTACTGTGTGGTGTGAAGTTAAGTCTGTGTAAATGCTTTTGAACTCTTTCAAGACAGGCAAGTGATGGCTAGGTAGCTCCAGCCCAGATATGGTGGACAAATTGAAAATTATACATTATCTCTGCTGTGTGGATTTCTTTGCTTAGGAAGAAAAATGATTGGAGAGTAACTCAATGTATAAAATATAGAAAACTACCTGCATCAAAAGTAGAGCTGGGAATTGGCATCATCAGTTGAACCAATTAGTGCATGTACCAAATTTTTATTTGATTTGTCTACATTTTTGTTGTTGCGGGGGGGGGACACTACTTGAAAAAATAAACTCCTTTGCACTCTTCTCAAATGGATTATATATCTGAGGAAGTATGTAGAATGGAACAACCAGTAAGAGTTGGAAAGAACAAAAGGAAAATGAAATGCTTGGAATGGTAATAATTAATGTCAAAATTACAGAAAATTTCTTCATCCTTCTCTTTCTCTACAGGCTGTATCCCTTTATTTGTCATGTGTTTTGTCCACAGTTTTATCATCATTCAACAGTTGAACCACATCTATGTCACTTGAGGTATTTTCTTTATCTGTGATAAAATTGTCCAGTATTCACAGCTATGAAAGACACAAAGCATCAAAGATATCACACTTTTTTTTCATTTCTTATATTATATTTTGCTCCTCTACTCATTTTCACTATCTTCCATTATTTCTATGCACCTTCAAATTTCTGTACCAGATCATTCAATGCCCACATTTTGACATCCCCAATGAATGATTCACATCATGGATTGTACCTTTTGCTAACCGCCATACAATGTATATATTAAAAAAGGACTAATCTAATGGTTAGTCCTTTTGTCTTAGTACATTTGTTTGATAGTTTGTTTTCTTTCTGAATCTTCTGTCAGCAAATCATCTGTTTAGTGTAGGTTCTTCTTTATCTGCTATGTTATGTATTGTTTTCCTCTGTCTCTCTTGCTCTCAATCTGTCATGTGAGTATCAGATTTTCCCAGCTCTCCTTCCTCATTATGTACCCCAGACACTCACTTCCTGATGTTAAGTATTAGTTTCCTTTTTGTTTCCATTTTCTCCAAAACTTGGTCATTTCCCACATGTTAAGTCCATGGTATCCTCAGCATCTTTCTGTTGCTTCAAGTCTCCTCATCCAGTACTCACTGTCATACAAGAGGAGAGATGTCATGTAGCAGTTCAGTGCATGTTATTATGATTAAATAATCTTTACATATCAATAATAAATCTTACTATTTTCCTCAAATTTTCTCTATGCAAATTAAATATCTTCATCATTTTATATCCTGAAATACCTTGGCCTGATAATTTGCCTGTTTCCCTGTTAATGATTTCTGTCATTGAAAACACTTCAAAACAAAATTGCATGAGCATCAATCCCTTTGTTCTGTCCTGGGTAAGACATTAAACTACATCCGCATCCTGGGTAAGACGTTAAACTATGTCCAGCAGCAAGGCCTCTGATCAGGAGTTAGCCAGCAATACTTTTTTGAAAAAAAATTATTACCAGCAATACAGTTTTGAAGGAAATATATTACCAGAAACAGATTTTTGACAAAACAAAATATTACCAGCAATAAAACTTTTGTCAGCATTAAATAACCCATTGAGGTTGATATGCCATAAAACAAAATAAACCAAACCAATCTAAACCAAAGAATACAGACTCTATTCATACAAATCTATCCTAAAAATGTTGTCAGCATGAAATAACCCATTGAGGTTGATATTCCATTAAATTAAATAAACCAAACCAAACCAATCCCTTTGTTACTTCAACTGGCTTGCCATGTCATCAAACAATGACTAAAGAACATAATTTTACTATTAATTTATCAGCTGTATTGTTTGCTATCACTATCTCAAGTTTTCTTAGAGAACTTCCACTCTAGTTCACCATATCTAATTGTTACTTTTGAAACATATGCCTCATATCCATGAGTGTGACTGCCTTATTGTTGCTGTCCCCTTTATTTTCTACAGTTTCTTTCACTTTTAATTTCAGTTTCTTTATACATTTAAAAATTTAGAAGAAAAAAAAGCTGAATTTTCTTGTAATATTTGAACTCCTTATGTTTTTGATGTTTAAACAAAATTTGGCTTGTTAATAACTCTTTCCAAAGTTATTGACAGTATGTCATGCCCTTTCTTTTCATTGCTAATTTTATAGAATTTTTAGTGATTCCTTATATATTTCTTTCTCTTTCTTGGAGCATCAGCATAAAGCATAAGAAGTATACAAATATGTAATAATATATCCTGGTGGTTAAGAATAATTATATGTTTAATGAAAGGTGGTGCTGAAAAGTTATTGTCCTGACCCACTTCCTAAAATTGAACTCAATGACAAAATTTCAGAATTTTTATTTTGAAAGGGATTCTTAGTTGGGCCAAGAACTTTTCATACTTTTGTTTCATCCTCACCATCTTCAGTATGATTTTGTCCTTTCTGACTTATTACAACTTGTTAGAACACAATCACTTTTAGTAGATTTGCATCATCATCATTATTATGTTCAGTTTATAGAATTTTCATATCAGTTGTTTCTGGTAGCTTTTGCTGGAGGACCAAGTGGCAGCAACTTTTCAATACTCTTCAGTAGTTTTTCATGATTTTAACAATGTTCTTGTCTGAACAGTTTCAATGTATTGATTCTAATCTGTATTAGAATGCTTGCAAAACACTTACTCCCCACCCAATTTATAAGCAAAACCACACAAAAGTATGCTGCAATTCTTTCCTAGCCAATAAAATAGGCTGATTCTCATTGCATGAGTCTGTCCCAGCCTGTTTTGTCTTGAAGTCAGAATACTATGTTTGCTTGTCCAATACCAATTCTAAGTTAGTTAACTTTTTGCCATATTACTGTTGCTTTGTCCTATTATTGTTAATTTGGCTGGTATATATTGTTTGCTTCCTTTATATTATTTTTGCCCTGTTCTTCTCTTTTCTTTTTCTTGTTATTGCTTTGACAGTGAAAGATTTGTTTATATTGAAAGGATCTAATTTGGAATGGATGAGCTTTTGGATTTAAAATTCTCAAAGAATTTTTGATTTTCTATTCTCTTTGACAAATTAGTGGTTTTGTGGTGTCAAATCTCAGCTATTTGCACAATTCCTTATGGATGGTCATTCCTAACCTTTCCTGTGTATTTTGTATGGAATTCACTTCTTATAGGTTTATCAGTTTTATCTAAGTTGGTATTATTGTCTATTCAGCTTTGATGAACTTCATTTATTCTGTATTGTTATTTCTATCATTTCTTCTCATCATTTCTATCATTTCTTCTCATCATTTCTATCATTTCCTCTTATCATTTCTATCATTTCCTCTTATCTTTTCTATCATTTCCTCATCATTTCTCATCATTTCCTCATCATTTCTCATCATTTCTATCATTTCCTCTTCTCATTATTTCTTCATCATTTCTATCATTTCCACCATTTCCTCATCATTTAAATCATTTCCTCTTCTCACCATCCCTATCATTTCCTCATCATTTCTCATATTTTCTCTCATCATCATTTCTATCATTTCCTCTTATCATCTCTATCATTTTCATTATTTCCCATCATTTCTATCATTTTCTCTTCTCCATTTAACTGTCTTTTCAGTAGCTGTGCTTATATCATTTTATTTGCATTTTATTTCATTTGTATCTTGGATTCTAGATGAACTTGTTTTTCTTTCTCTTCTTGGCTTCTATTTTGTCAGATTTTCTGAGACTAGTAGTTGTCTTCTTGTCAATTTAATGCAGAGTTTCTTTTGCTGTTGGTCTGTCTTTATTCTGTGATGCATAGTTCAATTTCCCATTGATAATTGAGCCAACACAGTATTGAGCAATATTTTCTTTTCTCCATTTGAGAAGAGTGAAGGGAGAAATTCTGAAATTAGCATCTCTTCTTTGCAGTGTAGAGATTTGTGTATCATCATTAATTTTCTATTTCTCTGATTCATGATAAGATTAATAAGACTTTTGCTGTTTAGCTTCATCAATGGAATTTTCCTTATGGATGATGCTTCTCATGACCTATTAATCAACTGAGTGCTATACCAAATAATTCACCTTCTTGGCATCTCTAAGAGCAGTGCGAGAGATGGTGTTACTTAGCAGCGCCCATCTCTTCTCCAAGTAACAGGCAACAGGTTCTACTGAGTTATATGGTACAAGAGTAAAGATCAATCTGATCTCTTCTGTTATTTAATGCCCAAGCAGGACTGCCATTATACAATTAAAGAGCTCCAGCTTTCATGCTATTTGCTCATAGCTAAAGGGAGAAGTGGATTCATGCCTTTTGCTAAGAGCATTGAATAAAAGCTGTCCCAGCTGGAGTTTAAATTTTGCTGATTTCTTTTCTCATGCTGTTTTACCATTAAACAACCCACTCCTCCAATTATCTTTATTCTGCTGGAATATTTTTTACCTATCCCTTAGGGTAAAAAAGGGTTTGTTGTCCTATTTTTAAATTTTCCCTCATGTTCATAAGTATCCCATATCAACATAGGTGTCTTAATTTTGATTAATCATTTGCAGTCATCTACTTTGATATAAATTTCTGTATGTCACACTAATGTGTCTGATTACAATTTTGATTTAAAAGATGGTACTCTGAATAAAGGAGGAAGCAATTTACTAAGATGAAAATGTCTAGTGTAATGTAAATGTAAAGCACTATACATTTTTGTCTTAGTAAATTGCTTTAATCACTAGAGACTCTACGGTAAATTTACATCCAGTTTAGAACATTTCACCTTCCATGGTAGATCTTCCATTATTACAATGCAGGTATTTTACTAAGAACAATGATGGCAACATGAACAAAAAGAAACTAAATTAAATTGGCTAGATTATATATTCAAAACATATATTTAAAAAAAACAATTTTTATTTAAAATTCTCAGCATCCCCTCTCCTTCATGCACATGTGTAATCACATCAATGTAAACATCACTTTAGTCCAATGAAGTCCTAAAGGATGAAACATGTCATAAAAAATCCTTTTTCCATTTTGTCTAAATAAGATCTCTTTATTTGTATTCAAGAGTAGGAAAACTCTGAATTTAAACCTTTGTTGCCTTGCAGCCATACCCAATCATGGGAAAGGTTTCAGGAGTAAACCCTGAGGACAAATCCTAAACATTCCTTACATTAGGAATCCTAACATTCCCTAAAACAAAAATTTATGCTTGCATTGCTTTCTTAAATGAGAATGGGGATGTTATTTTTTCATGTTATTTTTTAAAGTTGTAATGGTTAGAAAGTTGTTCTTGCTAACCATTACAACTTTTGAATATATATATATATATATATATATATATATACTCACACACACACATGTACACATCTATTATTCTAAGTGTATGCATTTGATATCACTTAACCAAAAAATACATGCTGAAAGCAAAAATTAGTTTTGCTCTCTTTTTGTGGAGATGGATTTGACATAATTCTTCTGTTTTTTTGTTTTTTTTTTAAATCCTCAAAAACTAATAATTTTAAGTGAATTTAATTAATTAGACACATTTAAATTTTTTCACTACAATATTTTTAATCCTGATTGTGCCTTAAAATCTGTCAAATGTTTTGCCCATTGGTGAATTAACATCTGAAAAATGAATTTTTTCATTTAAATTATCAAACTCAAAAACTTGACTCATTACCAAAATCAATTTCTGGTTTGTTTACTTGGATATGCAATCATTATATTAAGATCTTCCTCAGAATTAACATGAAATCTAGTAATTATATTTATAATGTGCAACAAATTGTCGTTTTTCTTCAAATTTATATAAAGAAAATAAATAATTTTCATTGAGTTTAACGTTGAACTGATGCCTCTGGGAAAGAGAGGCAAGTTAATTTGTCAAAATTAATAATAATGTTTGACAATATTTCTTCTAATAAAAGGGACATTTTGTACAAAAAAGAATGCAGTAAGTTAGCCCAGATTTTGAACTTGGCAGGCTGAATCCATTCTCTAAACCAGGGATGTCCAACCTGTGGCCCAATTAATATTTTCATGTGGCCCACTGCACTGTAAAATCTTTAGGTATATTTTCATTTACTTTAGTAATGTATGTCAAGAAAATTATACTTACATTGTGCTAGTAAGTTCACTTTCTCATTGCACTAAAATGGGAAGCAGGCAAAGGTCTTTGCCAAGACACACCGGCTGGTGTGTGGGGCAAGAGCCAGAGCTAAATAAAAATTATTTAGCTTAAATAGATAACTGTTCTGCATGTGAGGTAGTACGTACTGCTGTGCACAATTCTTTTCATGCATGAAAAACATCAAAACTGCTGAAATAAAGTTTGAGGAATTCCCATTTAAATAAAAATCTTAGAATAAAGATAAATATCATTAAAGTGGTGGAGTAATGGATAGTGGCTCAGATTGAGGAGTCGAAGAGCTGGGTTCGAATTCTATTCACATCCATTACATTCACTTATGTGCTAATACCCTTGGGAATGATATGAATCTTCTTCCTCCAGCTATGGGTAAATAGCAGGACAAGGTTCTATAGCCTTGGATGGCAAATAGTCTACCTCAGAAAGAAATGGCAACCTACTGCAGGAAAACATCTGCCTCATCAGCCATGTATTGAAAGATACATGATCGCCTAAGCATGTATCGCACATGGCACATAACTGACTGACCATAAAAGCAGATATTCACAATATTATAAAATGAAAGCAATGCCAAAAATCACATTAAATTTATTTTATTTTTTATGTATAATTTCTTTTTTTTTTACTATCAATAATACAGTATTTTTTGTAATTATGTGTTATTAAAATTTGATATTCATGTTTTGAGCTTTTTAAAAGCATATTTATAAAAAGTCATTTTTTGGGCTGGTGAATATATACCTAAATTTCTAATTTGTCCTTTTAGACAAAAAGATTGGACAACCCTACTCTAAACTAATAACTGCTGTGCTATGTGCATATCAAGTGTAAATATTTTCTCTACTGCTAATACAGTGTTGATTCATATTAAAGCAGTTTTAAAGCTTATTCTTCTTTATGTGACATATCCCCTCAAGACATTGACTATCATGGCTCTCCACAACTTCCTATTCCTTGTAGCTCTTAATAAATGTTGTCTTTCTGTTATTTCTACTAAAACCTGTTTTGCCATTCATTTACTTAGGATCATGAAGTATGTTATGCATTGTTCTCCTCTGTCTCTCTTGATTTCAATCTGTCCCATGGGTATTAAATTTCCCAAGCCTTCCTTCCTCATTGTGTGCTGCAGAAACTTCAGCTGTCTCTTCCTGATGTTAAGTATAAGTTTGCTTTTTGTTTCCATTTTCTCTAAAACTTTGTCATTGCTCACATGTTTAATCCATGTTTTTCCCAGTGTCCTTCTGAAAATGACATTTCTGTTGCTTCAAGTCTCTTTTTCATCTTTGAGGAGATTGTCCATCACTTCACTGTCATAAAGGTGGTCAGATATCACATACTCTTTTCCTTGTTTCTAGTGAAATTTTTCTATTTCTTATTACTCTGCTTAGCTTTTGGGATGCCTCTTTGACTATCCCAATACACCTTTGGATTTCAGTGTATTTAATAGTAAAACAATATTTTTACATTTTTTTTTTTTTTTTTGCAAGCAACATCAAATAAATGTATTAAAATCTATTAATTATTTTTTTTTAATTGGAATCACCCTAAGTAAGGCAGTAATACCACTAAAACACAAGGAGTTACAAGGTGTAGAAGAATTAGGAACTGAAATATTAATGATGAGTAGAAAGAGAAGAAAGTAATCAGGAGGAGAGTAGATAGCGATTGACATTGCAGTTAAATTTTTGCAGATTAAAGTTGGTCCAGAAAGCATGGAGACAGAAAGGAGTTCTACAAGTGAGAAGTGCAAGAGAAGAAACTGTTAACATAGAACTTACAGCTGCATCTAGCCAGCTCAACTGTAAATTGATGAGATCTCAACGCCAGTCTAGTACTGCACTTAAATTCATAAAGTCTAAGTACCATAGCAAAGAGCTCATTTGAACAATTACCATGAAATTATTTATAGAAAAGACACAGGCAACCTTACAGCACTGGAAAAGTGACTGAAACTGACCCGCCAGATCGGGACCAAAAATATTTCATTTGTAATGTGTTTCAGATTGTTTTTTCCAGTCACCAAAGTTAAGCAATGTTGAGCCTGGTCATTACCTAGATAGGTGACTTGGGTATACCATTTACTGTAAGCTTGGATTTGCAGGTGGTTTACTGGATAATAGCTCAGAATTGGAAATTGGAGAGCCAAGTTCAAATTGCAGTCAGGTTCATTAGATTCACTTACATACAAATAGACTTGTGAACAGTATAAATCCACCTCTTCTCCCTCCAGCTATGGGTTAATTAGTAGAACTTGTATCATCAAATTATTATTATCTTCAAAAAAATTCTTACAATCTAAAAATATTTTCTAGCTTTAAATAACCCACAAAAGATTGATAAGCTGTAAAAAACAAACAAAATCAGTCAATCACTGGGTTTAAGGTTTAAAGGAAAATTGCTGATGCACATGCGATTCCTTGAAAGAAACCATCAACATACCTTAATATGAATAACAACAGAGGATGTATTTTTATTTCCCACACTGAGAAAAATCATTGACAATGCCACAAGTACAGAATAATAACTCCATTTTTATATGATGAAATTCAATCAATACAAGGGTTAAAAGCCACTAAATGTAGAGGGTTACTGTTAAAACATTAATAATGAAATGTTTTTATGACTTATCAACCTTTTGTGGGATATTTAAAGTCAAAAATATTTTGGATTATATGAATAATTCTTTATTCGTGAGCAAATATTGCATTAACAATTTTTTGGAGAATAACAATTATATTTCCAGATATCAGTTTTACTATTTAACCCATAGCTGGAAGGAGGAGATGAATTCAAACCTTTCCAAGAGTATTTGCATGTATGTGTATACAACAAACTTTACTGGAATTTAAACTCAGCTCTATAATTTCTGTGTAATAACTGATAATATTTTTTCAATTTTTTGACAAAATAGTATCTGATATGAAAGTGCATACAAAATAGAGATCATTCAATAAATATTTCTGATGTCACAACTGAACTGCATTAACCATTGCCTAACTGTTCATGTACACTTTTTGTCTCTCTAATCATTCATCAAGCATCAGTAGTAGCTATATTCTTTAGCAAGGTAGAATTCATTTGTACACCTGTGTGCTTTGAATACAATATCATATTAGTATCCATTTGAGCCTTATTCATGTTATTTAATTGAAAACAACAATCTGACAGCACACCAGCAGAATGCTGGATGTTGCTTAAAAAATGCTTTATGCATTCTCAATTTGTTCCCAGTGGATCTGGATGCTATAAGAGATGATAAGGGTGAGAGGTTCCACCTGAACATATCTGAGATAGAATATTGATCGCAAGACAAACTCAAATATGAGTGACTGCTGCTGGTTCTTCCAAAAGGAGACCAGCTTAACCCATGCATACAAAAAATGTCTGAAGATTTTTTTTTTAAATAATTCACCCCAATCAAGGCAGCAGTGCCACTAATACTCAGTAGTTACAGCGAATGAAAGTGAAAGAAAAGATTGGGTACTTTGAGGAAAGGATAAAAGATGAGCAGGGTTCAAGACAACAGAAGATGGCGAGAGCCACTCAAGATAGATGGTTACATGATGCGGTTGCTATATATGTATGGGAAGGAAATGAGTGCAGATTGTAAGAATATGTATGATAGATAATGATTGAGCCAGACTGGAAGAGGTTAAGATTTTAATGATCAGGAAAACATCCTCTCAGCAGTCTGTTCCACAATATAAAAGCTCTTCTGTAATCAGACTTGTTCTCACATGTATAGCATATTTATGTCCAAGGTAAATATATTATTGAATGGTACACTTATGTTCAAGGAAAATCTAGATGATGTCAGTAAATAATTAAATGAATTATTCTTTATTTCTGTAGCATATATGCAGTTACGCCTGTCTCAGTAGTAAATCTGTTAGCACTGACAAAGTTAACCTGGACTCTACCCCTGAAATGGACCTCCAATCAGTGGTCAACTGGGGCTGGAAATGAGTTGTAAATTTTAATAGCTACAAAACTAAACTGCTTCCATTTAACCACCACAGAGATACTTCACTGCTTGTCTTCAGCATGGCTGATGTTTGACTGAATTGGAATGAAATAACTTCATTGAATTGATAGCTGCATCTACTGTTAGGAAAGTTGGTTCATTGTGTCATGCCAGAAAGTTTTTCTCATCAGAGTCTATCTTGCACATTTACAAATCTACCATTTGTCCATGCATTGAATACTATTGCCATATCAGGTCTGATGCCCTGACTGTTCATCTCAAGCTCCTTGACAAAATCCAAATTATTTCACTCACTGGAGTAGACTGTTCTAGTACCACATGTCATAGTTTAATAGATGTCAGTTATCAGTTATCTCCTGTTAATTTCCCTCTGAAAGTTCTCCACTGCCTTAACCGGGTATTGAACTCACACTCTTTGGGTCCTGTCACTGGATCTAACCAATGTCTTTATCCACTGCGCCATGTGGATAACTGATAACTGACATCCATAAAACATGGCACATGGAACTAATACAGTTTACCCCAGTGAACAAAATAAAGGGTTCAGTTCACCATTCCAACCACATGAAGAAGGCCAGAGTGTACAATGGCCGAAACGTTGTGATAAATATGACGACAAAGATGAAGACAATAGTCCGAATAATGTAAATAATACCTCATCTCAGAAATATAGACAGATACTATAATTAATACTATTTTTTATTTTTAGAAATCTAT
This sequence comes from Acanthosepion pharaonis, assembly GCA_903632075.3. NCBI lineage: Eukaryota > Metazoa > Mollusca > Cephalopoda > Sepiida > Sepiidae > Acanthosepion > Acanthosepion pharaonis. The sequence continues at coordinate 234,907 of CAHIKZ030003761.1, read as the reverse complement.
CATTAATATCAGATTTTTATTCTAATTTTTATAATTAATACCAGATTTTTCAGTATGATTTAATCGTTTAAAATAAAAGTAAAAATTGTGTTATCAGATGGAAAGTGACCATGATAACACTTTTCACCAGTTTTTCCTTGCTTTGCATTTCCTAAATAATCTACGCTTCAAAGATCATATGTTGTAACAAAAGAAGGAAAATGCAGACCAGTGTTGAGGTAGGCCGAAGCTGTGGATTGAAATCAATCACATGTAATGGCTAACATCTTCCTATTTTTCGCCATCATTATCCAGTGTCAATTCACAGCAATCAATGAAGACCAGCAGTTTAAGAATATTTTTTTTCTTTTTTGTCAATAACAAATGGCCTTGTGCTCCTTGCCAATCACCATGAATCCTCAGCAAATATTTACAATCACAAACCCACATGTGCACAGAGAGAGAGAGAGAAAGGGAAAAAAAAAACATACATTTCTAGATAAGTCTTATCACTCTTCAACAGATGGAGAAAATCAGCAGCAGTCATTTTTATTCCAGGGAAGACAAGACATTATCTTCTTTGGAAAATAATCAAGACATAGAATTTCCATTAAGTACTTTGCATTCAGGGAATCCTTTGTTATACTGAATGCAGAATACTGCTTCCTCACTTAGAGAAAACCTTGACTATCATTGAATAGTATATACATAGTACAATGAAGCAACTTAAGACATTTTAAATCAGCCTTTAACTTACCAACACACTCTGTTCATCTTTGATATCCTGATCTGCCTGTGCGACTTGAATTTCCACATAGTTTCTGTTAATATCATATATTCAGAAAGACGCTTATTCTATCCTAGGTATAACAATAAACTACATCCAGCAGCAAGGCCTCTGATTGGGAGGTTTTGTGGAGCATGGAACCACCTCTTAATTGCTATTGTTCCCAGGTCCACCATGACCCAGAGTGGTGGTACCTGTTAGGGTCCCAACTATGAGCAAATAATTAACCCCCAAACTTGAAAACACTATGAAAATATAAAAATACATTTTCATAGTAAAAAATACCAGCAATACATTTTAGGAAAAAAAAAGTTACCAGCCATACATTTTTGTAAATGTGATTACTAATGTTCCCAAGAAAATTAAATTTTCGCATAACATGACCCATAAGGAGTTGATATGCTGTGAAGCAAACAAACCCTAATGATATTAAATTCTTTTCCAGATACAAAGAATACAAACATACATATATATTACTACAAACATTATTTATGGTGAATATTGGTGTTTGAAATAGACGTCCCATTTTTTTAGTTTTAAACTGTGTGTATTATGTCTATCAACCTGTGTACTTGAAAAAACTTAATAAAGAAAATGTGGTCTCCAATGGGGATTGAACCTGTGTCCTTCTTTTATAAGAGAAACCACCATTAGATCAGGTATGCCTCAGAGCATTCACCCACAGAAAGCATCACAGCCCAGCAAAATTCTGTTTGACCTCTGTGACACACTCTGTAATTGTTTGATCTGTTGTGCCTCAAATCCCTTGATCATGGAGGACATCATTATTTTTATTGAAATTTGACCCAAACATGAATTAGAAATACACAAATATTTCTTTTATTGTGTCCTCTCTTTTATCTTTCTTTTGTTCTATCTGGTAAAAATTTTAACTTATTTCATTTTTTTTTCCTCACTATTGGCCTTTAAATTTGATGCTTATTGTCATATGATATCCAGCCGGTTTCTTGTTGCCTTTCCCGTTCTCATCTCTTCATCTTCTCTATACAAGAGGTTGCTGAAAAGTTACGTGTATAATATTATATTTTTTATACTCTTTCATCCCTGTCTTTTCATCTTTTACTAATTGTGTCTTGATATCCAGGCAATAAACCTGTTCTTTTCCCATTCTCATCTCTGTATGGGGTAGTGCTAAAGAATTTCATATATATGAAATTATACAGGGTGTCCATAAAGTTCGTATGCACTTTAAAAAATTTATAAGTTTAAAGTGCACACTAACTTTATGGACAACCTGTATTAACAGAATGATTATTAAAACTGTAAAATGAGACCCACACATGAAGATATATTATTGCACTGTCATTGGGTTCTTAGAAAATTATTGATTTATTCTTTTTAAGCAACAAACTGAACTAAGTTTCTGTTAGCTGAGCCAACAGAGCACATTAAAAATCTGGAAACTTTTACAGAAAGTAAAAGAAATATCTTGGCAATGATGGAATTTGGCTCCTATTTTGTGGGATCTATAAGCAGAAAGAAAATTTAGCTTCCCAGTTCTTTATCTTATAGCAATAGGAGAAAGGAGAGTATTCTTTGAATTATTTGATTGGCCACCATTTCGCTTTAAACTATTTGAATTTTGATCAAATCATTTTCTATTGGACTTTATTACCTCCCTTTAATTCAGTTGTTTTTTTTTCTTTTTACTCTTACATTCTTTTCCTTTATTTTTCTCTTTTTCTAAATTCTTTGAAGCCATCTGTCTTCTGTCACTTATTTTTTTTTATTCACATATTTCCTGAAATCCCCTCTTATTCATTTCCTCCTTTCCTTTTCAAATTTTATGTTTTTCACTCTTTTTATTCTTTTATTATTCAGCTCATGTGTTGTATCTTTTTCCCCTCTTTTTGTTCTTTATCTCTTTTCCTCCTCTTCTCCTAGTCTCTTTTTTTCTCAAACTGCTAACAATCCTTTTTCTCCCTCTTTTTACATTCTATCCAAATACCTGCTTTTTCACTTTCTTTTTTTCTTTATTCTATTTCATTTACTATCTAAATTTCTCTCTTTTTCAATTCTCTTTTCTTTCTTCTCCTTACATCTTCTACTTGATAACTTTTATTTCTTTAGCATGGTTTTTTTTCCAACTGCAATTGCCTTCTTTTTTCTTTGTTTACCTTTTTCCTCCTCTTTTAGATTTTATTCAATCTGTAATTTTCTACCATTTACATATTCTCTTATACACATTCTTATAACCTCATTCACAGAGTTTATGTCTCATGGATTGGAAATCTATAGTAAGACAGAAAATCTATAAAGGTAAAATCAAAACACTTTCCTCCTGTTTTTAAGCAACCAAGTGGCTATGTTTCAAATCATGTATTTACTATTGACTCAATATGAATAAGAATGGATTATAAACCATTGAAACAAGTGGTTGCAATTATAATCAGCTCTTCATTTAAAAAAATATTTATAAACATAGGTAGATAGAAATTTTATCTCATTTGGGTTTTTGAGTAAAAAACAAGAATGCTTTTGTCTTTAACCAATTAAAAGTACTTCTGAATATTTATGTTGATATGTAATATAATACACAAGTAAATATAAATAAGATGATTTGTGAAAGTGGTTAGAACAAATTATTATTAAATTCTCTTATGTACCTTTTCCTTTCAGGATGTGGGTGATCATGATTCGCTACAAATCCCTATTCCTTGTAACTTTAAACAGTGTTTGTCTCCTTATTATCTTTCCCAGCCCCTGTTCTCTCAACCATTTAAACAAGCTTGTTAGGTAAACTATTTGATGTTTCCTTCTGTTCCTCTTCAATATGTCCTGTGAGTGTTACATTCTCCAAGCTCTCTTTCCTCTTTAATTGTTCCAAAATTTTAAACACTTTCAAATACTCGGTGTCCTTTTTGTTTCCATTTTTTTAAAAAACTTTCTCATATGCTCTGTCCATGGTATTCCCAGAATAACTTCTGTAGAACCATCTTTCTGTTGCCTCAAACAGAGATTGGAAGCTAATCTCTCCTCTAACCAAGCTTTATCATCTTGGTGTATGTGGGGGGGGGGACTGGCTGGTTATTGCTGCGAAAACCAAATTAGTTACATTCGATCATCCATCAGACCCAGGACTGTCACCAATCATGATGAATGGATATTCCCTCAGGGAGGCCTCATGCTTTGACCGCCTATAGATATTTTAATGCAACACAGACCTCAAGTGTAACTCGTACATATAATCCATCACTAAAAATACTGGAAAAATGGTTTGTTCCTTGTACCACTCCAGTAACTATCTATCTCCTCATACTATCCTCTATCTTTACAAGAGCCAGATCAGGCTGAAAATGGAGTATTGTTGCCATACATGGGCAGCAGCTACTCACTCTTCACTCCCCTGGGTGGTAGTGCAAAAGTGTCTTTGCATTTCATAAATTATTTTCAATCCTACAACCTCTTTCTCACAGATAAAACATTGCAAGTTTCTTGTTGCTTTATTGCTATTTCCATGGAAAATGCTCAGACAAATTACATTCATTAGTTCCACCAATTCTAACATTCTCGGGCCCACTATGCCACACACATTGTAACAAATCATATTCCATTGAGTTCCACTCAAGAAGATTCTTCCAATGAACTGCTGCTTTGCGGTACCAACTTCCAAGATGATGCTTCCCCGATCATTACAATCTCAACCTGATCAAGTCTAGTGTTAACCATTATCCACCTATATATCTGTATAAACTGTGCCTTTTACTCTGTAACCCTTCACTTCAAGTGTCTCTCAGGCCTTATAGAGAGTGAGCATCATTGTAAAAAAAAAAGGGGGGGGGGAGAAAAATGTCTCCTTTCTAATTAAATTTTCCTGTTTCTTAATACTTTGTTTAGTTTGTGGAAGCTTAACTCGGTCTGTTCTGGTTTCCAATTGAGGGTGTTCCCAATTATCTAGATGAGACATCTAAGTCAATCTGGCTGTCTTATGCCTCAAATTTAAAACAACCCTCTCAACACCCAATCATGACACTCCTCAACTACCCTAAATCAAGAACTAGGTCACACCCATTTACACTGAAGTAGCTAAATGAGCCATCACTACTATTTCAAGTTTCTTTTCTTGCACTTCTTACGTGTGGAACTCTTTTGCTTCCCTGATAATTACAATCTTCAAAAATTTAAATGCAACATCAATCACTATCTTCTATCTTCTTGAATCACGTTCATTTTTTGTCCTTTCCTCAATCCCCCCCCACCAATACTCATTTTTTTCTCTCACTTTCACTCCCTGTAACCCCAGTATACTAGGAGCTTTTTTGGCTTGCTTGGTGTAAAAAGATTAAAAAAAAAGAAACAAAATGTACTAGTCAAACATTAATAATAACTGACGATCATTCTTTTAATAATAAATTCAAAATAGGCCAAAAAATTTATTTGATTATTCTCAGTAATGATTTTCTAACAGTCATTACTTTTATACCAATAATAAATTCAAAATAGGCCAAAAAATTTATTTGATTATTCTCAGTAATGATTTTCTAACAGTCATTACTTTTATACCAATAATAAATTCAAAATAGGCCAAAAAATTTATTTGATTATTCTCAGTAATGATTTTCTAACAGTCATTACTTTTATACCAATAATAAATTCAAAATAGGCCAAAGATTTTATTTCATTATTCTCAGTAATGATTTTCTAACAGTCATTACTTTTATACCAATAATAAATTCAAAATAGGCCAATTTTATTTCATTATTCTCAGTAATGATTTTCTAACAGTCATTACTTTTATACCAATAATAAATTCAAAATAGGCCAAAAAATTTATTTGATTATTCTCAGCAATGATTTTCTAACAGTCATTACTTTTATACCAATAATAAATTCAAAATAGGCCAAAGATTTTATTTCATTATTCTCAGTAATGATTTTCTAACAGTCATTACTTTTATACCAATAATAAATTCAAAATAGGCCAAAGATTTTATTTCATTATTCTCAGTAATGATTTTCTAACAGTCATTACTTTTATACCAATAATAAATTCAAAATAGGCCAAAGATTTTATTTCATTATTCTCAGTAATGATTTTCTAACAGTCATTACTTTTATACCAATAATAAATTCAAAATAGGCCAAAGATTTTATTTCATTATTCTCAGTAATGATTTTCTAACAGTCATTACTTTTATACCAATAATAAATTCAAAATAGGCCAATTTTATTTCATTATTCTCAGTAATGATTTTCTAGCAGTCATTAGTTTTACACCAATAATAAATTCAAAATAGTCCAAAACAGGCCTTATTTGACTATCCTCAGTAATGATTTTCTGACAGTCATTTCTTTTATTGAATGATGCAGATGTGGGACTTCTACAACGAAGATATCAGAATACAGTTTTTATCCACAGCGCTCGATAGATTGAACGCAGAACTCTTAAAAAAATAATGCATTGCATTCTTCATTGTGCATGGGTAAAAAGAAATTTACACATGATACCTTGAGGTTAAGCGTACTAGGTGAGAGTGAATCTCAAATCAGTTATATTTCTTTTACGTTTTTTGAAACACCCAAGCAAGTGTAAAGCAAAAATCCTTCTTGTATGCTAAAGTCTGCCTCATAAATTTTTAACTGGATTTTCAATGGAAGGAACTTGATTCCACTTGAAGTATTTATAAGCATTAAAGTAAAATCTATGTGCATTACACAAAACTGCATATAAATACATTGGTACAGACAAACAGAATTATATAAGCAAATACACATCCAACACACACTTAACTATGCAATACTGGTTTAACCATCAAAATATTATTTTCTCAGAATGCACAGCATGTGCATTATTCACACAAATATTTTAGGAAGTGGATTTTTATTTCTTTAGTTTTTACCCTGAGGTGTTTCCATACATTTCTTTCAGATGTGGCTTTTTGAAATCATTTTTTTTGCTTCATTTTCGCAGTTTTTTTGTACATTTTCAACTTTCACATTTTTATGCCATTTTCAAATATCCACATATTTCTAAATATGTCTTATAAATTTTTTAGATATTTCATTTTTTTTAACAAACTGGGTTTCATAGATTTTACACACACAATATATATATTTATACATATATTTCCATGGGCCTTTTTTAAAATTTGACAATTTTATATTTTCCTTTCTTTGTTAATTTTAGCATTTAACAAATTTTATGAATTTTTATATATGAGAAAGGTTTACTCATTTTCAGGGTTATAACCTTTAGTAAATGTTCAAAAATTTCCTATTTCAAACAATCCAAAAGCAAAACCTTTTAATACTTGGTTGGTTTAAAAGCAAGACAATTCCATCTTTCTGTAAAAGTCAAATATAATAAAAAATTTTTTTTTTCTTATATTGTTAAAAGAGCCTATACAAGAAAAAGAAAATTTCAGGTTTATATTTTTATTTCTTGATTTCACTCACCAAATATTTATTTTCAACTCTCTTGTTTCAATAATAAAAATGTTGCTCCCATATAGAACAGAATCCCAGGCTTTTTATTCTAAATAAATATAACTTTTTCTTTATTATATGATAGGGTTTAGCTTATTTTGTTTTACAGTATATCAACCCCAGTGGGTTATTTAATGCTGACAAGATTTTTAGCATAGGTTTGTATGAATAGAATATGTACTAATATTTTTTTCAATATATATTACTGGTATTTTTACTATAAAAATCCATTTTGTACTTTCATGGTGTTTTGAACTCAGTTTGGAGGTTAACTTCTTGCCCATAACAAGGACCCTAACAGGTGCTACTACCCTGATTATATGATATGTCATAGGTATTTTAGTAGATATTTTTAAAAATTCATATAAAAGTGCATTTATTGACAAAACAAATATGTTTTCAGCATAATTTACTTTTTTGTCAATGGATTTAATTCAATGGTGAATATTAACCATGCAGAAAGGAAATTTTACAGTGAAAATTTTACATCAAAATTCAACTAAATACCATGTATCCTGTGATAGACTTATTGATCCACAGTCTTATGATGACTCTTATTTTCTACCTCATAATTTATTGTTAGTTTTTTGGGGGTTTTTAATCAATAATTATCAAGCATTTATTATTCAAAATAGAACTACCTCTGTCCCACAATAGTAATTCCATTTTGTGTATAAAAAATGTATTCAAATTTAGCAACCAGGACAAAGTTGGAAAATATAGAAGCTCTGTCCCATAATTATGGTTCTATTTAACATATGAAAATACAAATATAGCAACTATTATGAAAAAGAGGTAGTTAAAAAAATAATTTTTTAGTTCTTGTCTGAATTTTTGAGCAATATGCAACATACAGAGGGAGAGGGATAGCCTGAAGACTAAGAAGTCAATATTTTAGACTGTAGTGAATACCAAAGCAAAGCCAGAAAGTAGTCAAGCAAAAATCATAGGAAAAGACAAGAAATAGAAAAAAATTAATCCAAAGAAAGCAACATATAATAATAATTCTTTATAGCATTATGGAAATTTTATGAAATAGAAAATTGCTTTTTAGACACCATTTTGATAAAAAGTTTGCTTAACAAATTTGACCTTTGCATAATGAAAAGTTATTCTTCTGGAAGGTTAAGGTGTTGCCAGAAAATGACTGTTAAGAGCAGTTTAAGTTACTTTATATAATTTATCAGTGAATTTATGACTTGAGTTAGGAATGAAATATTGACATTTTGTGGGGGCAGTAGTAGACGTGAATATAAAATATGTGCAAATTTTTTAAATTACAAAATGATAGCTCTTTTATGATAATGGTGAAAATTAACAGTTTCTCTACATTCAGCATTCATTGACCAAATACTTAGCGTTATTGTTGGTTGAAATTTATAAATTCTTTGTTCAAAAAGTTTTTCCAGAATATAGGCTTTTTAGGTTAACTGCTATCACTCTTACTAGTATTAATAGGGGTTTGCTTCTTAAGATTTTGGTTAAGGTAATGTTGAAAGTCAATATTTTAATGATATCATTATGTTCCCACCTTTTTGTATGTGCTATACATTTTGATTGTTGCTGCTGTTGGAAGTTTTAAAGTGATTGTTGACCATCAAAATGGTGATAATTAAAAAGGATCCTTTGAGTTTGAAGCCTGACTGAAGTATTGTATCTTGGGATGCATTAAAAATTAACAATCTATTTTAACAGAACTTAAAACAAAATTTTAGGTTTATTTTTGTTTCCTGTATGAAAATAATTTTTTTTATAGAAATGTTCACTCAATGTAAGACTCAAGAGCCTCTCAAGCTAATGAATGAATAGGAAGTGGAGATTGTGAGGATATGATGGCTCGATAACTATTGTCCCTAGACTTGAAAAGGTTTAGATTGTAGTTTTGGGGGAAGCACCTATATGTAAGTCTGTTCCACAAAATAGCAGTTATTTTTACCAATGGAATATGGAAAGAATGTGGTTGATTCAACCCTATAGATGTAGCAAGGCTGGTCTTGGCTGTAAATGTCTGAAATGGTGGCACTAAAAATGTTCATCTGGACATTTGCCCTGGAAGAAACAATAGAATAGTAAAAAGAATACAACATATGATCGGTGAGAAAAGGACTTCATGGTGGAAAATGTTATCACCCACAAGGCTGCATAAATAATTTTGAACTCTTTCAAAGCTGGTAAGTGAGCATTTGCTAGAACTCATCCAGATATGGAAGCAATATGACATTTTGGCATTGCTCTGACACTTAGGAAAATGGCGCATTGCTGCTATATCTGGGCTGGAGCTGCTCAATATATATCTTTTTCTATGTGCTGTTTCCCTTTAGGATGTTGGCGATGATGGTTCTCCCCAATTTCCTGATCATTGTACCTCTTAATAAATTTTGGCTTTTTGTTATCTCTCCTAAACCTTGGTTAACCATCCATTTACTCAAGCTTGCTCGGTAGGTTATGTGTTGCTATCCTCTGTCACTCTTACCTTTGATCTTTTTGAGTATCAAATTCTTCAAACCCTCTTTTCTCATTATGTGCACTAAAAACTTCAACTCTCTTTCTGATATTAAGTGTAAGTGTCCTTTTTGTTTCAATCTTCTCTAAAACTTTGTCATCAATCACATGTTCAGCCTATGTTATTCCCAGCATCCTATTGTTGCTTCAAGTCTCTTATAAGCAGCAAGTTATTTCCTGGGATCCAGTTCTGACAACAATGCAAACAAACATTAATCAAAAAATAAGCATGCTTATCTGTTAATCAAATATTTTTGGACTTAGAATCATACTTTTCAGTGTTACTTTCATCCTAACAATTTATATTTATTTAGAGAAAGATGTGTATACTGAATAATATATAAATGAGTAAGCATTTGAATAATTAGAGGAATCTATTTCAAGTGAAATGATTAATCAAGCATAGATGTATCAAAAACCTCTTGTATACAGAATCTTTATTAAATTCTAACTCCCACAGATTCTGTATCCTTGGTATGACAATAAACTACATCTGGCAGCAAGGACACTGATCAGGAGATTGAAGGTTTTCAGAAGCATGGGACCTCCTAACTGCTGTTGTTTCCAGGTTTAGCCTGACCTGGGGTTGTAGCACTTGTTAGGGCCCTGTAGAAGTCCAATGACTTACCTGCTAAGATGGCTGCCTTCTTGTGTCTTCCTGTAAAGGCAAGCCAGCTAATTTTACCTCATTTTTAGGAGAGTACCTAATGCAGCAGGTGGGTTGGTCCATTTTGCTGGAATGGACCTGCCCAGCACATTTGCATGAGTGGTTTCTATTCACCCACTATTCTCTCCATTAAATGACAGGGCTAGTTTGTTTTTTTTTTTAACTTGTTGGCTACACAAGTCTACTTGTGTGTCAGACCACTTGCAAGCTAACCAATATTCTACAGGCCCCAGCTATGGGCAAAATAGTGAACCTCCAAACAAAAATCAACAGTACATTTTTATAATAAAATGACTAACAATACATTTTTATAGCAAAATGACACTCAATGCAACACTAAAACAAAATATAAAAATACATTTTTGGATCTACAAAATATATATCTAAAACACGTACCTTTACAATGAAAGTATAAAATTATGTACAAAATATCTGTAATTGAAATCATAAGATTACATACAAAATGTTTTGATTTCAGCATTAAATAACCCATAGAGATGTTGATATGCCACTAAACAAAATCAATCAACCAACCAAGTAACAAACTAGAAAAGCAATATGTCCTCTTGATAAATAACATGCTGCCATTCAAAAACATTAAATTCAATTTATACTTACTCTGAAAGTTAATTTAGAAAATGATAAAAGTCCAGGTTTGGTTTCAAATGTAAGTACGTCCTCTAGTCAAGTGAAGTTAAAGCAATTTTCCAAGTGTAGCTCAGATGTGGCACAAGGCTGAAAGTAGGGAGAATCCAGTGAGGATCAAACTCACAACTTAGTTGTAATTGTCCCAACAAGACAAGCTTTCTAACCATTACACTGCCTTGAGGTACCCTAAGTGAAGTTAAAAATATTATGTACCCACTACCCGACGCAGCAAGATGTGACACAAGGCCAAGTTTTAAAGTGAGGTATCCGAGCCCATACGCTTGGGCAAAAATTCCCTATAGACCATGTAAAAATGGAGTCAATTTCCCGAGACAAGACTCTGCCCTTCAGCAAAGCCTCGTCTGGGAGATACCCCTGACATGTGCCAGGTAAGTATACCACACCCAGTTAAAAATGCCAAGAGAGAAATCCCAGAAGTTTAAATAGTACCTAATGGCCCAGTCCACCCTTGCAGAAGGGGAGCAAGTCTATGCTCCTGCTGCTGCCACTGCTGATAGGAACAGTCCATGAAGCTAGTGATTCCAGTTACAATAAACAATAGAAACAGAAATAATCTTTTTTTTTATTTTATGATGATGATGACCATCATCATCATAAAATAAAAAAAGCTATGCTATATAGCTTAAAGCCATATAGCATAGAAACAGTGGTTCCTGTATAATCATTGAAGTTCAGTAATGTTAAGCCTTGGTAATCCCTAGATAGGTGACTGCTTGTGTATACCAATTGTTTTAAATAACCCATAGAAGTTGATATACTGCTAAACAAAATCAATCAATCAATCAACCCACAGATTCTTCTATGTTTCATATCCCTTCAGGACATGGACAATCATGGCTCTCCACAATTTCTTGTCCTTAGGAGCTCTTAGTAAATCTTGTCTTTTTGCTATCTCTGCTAATCCTTGTTTTGCCAATCATTTACACAAGTTCATTAAGTAAGTTATGCACAGCTTTCCTCTGTCGCATTTTCTTTCAGTATGTTTTCTCAATTACTCCCTTTCCTCATTATGTGCACTAGATATTTCAATCAACTCCTTTTGATTCTATGTAAAAGCATCCTTTTTGTTTCCATTTTCCTTAAATCTTTGTTGTCACTCAGATGTTCAGTCTACAGTATTCTCAGCATCCTTCTGTAGAACCACATTTCTATTGCCTCAAGTTTCTGCATCTGTGAGGAAATTTTCCAGCATTTACTGACATATTACATAACAGTTTGGCACTTTTTTGTTGTTTGACCCTTTGAACCCAAGTGGCTTGTATACAAGCCACTGTGTGAAAGTGCATATACCATACTCATTGGGTCATGGTTCAGTGGGTTAAGTATATGTTTACAAATAAATAAAATGGTATTAAAACTAGATTTAATGCAAAATGTCCTGATTATCTGAGATGCTAGAGTGAAATAAAAATTAAAGATTTAAAAATTTTCGAAGGAAGATATTGCTTTTTTATATGATATTCCTTCAGGATATAAACAATCCTGACACTCTACAGATTTTTCATTCTTATTGAAAGATTTAGATGCATTCTTAAGAAAGTGGCTTCTCATTGCCTTCTCCACAGTTTGGATTTCAGGGTTTTCCTTTTTCTTGAATAATCGTCACCCAAGGGAGACCAGACAACCATTCTATACCTTGAGGAAGAAAATGTGAATTCATGAATTTCCTAATGGCATTTATGCAAAAGTGAATGAAACATACTAAAGCAGAATTGTAACTTGTTTAACTGATTCTACTCACTGCACTCATCAAGTAAAAAAATCTGTAGAATTTATATATATATATATATATATATATATATATATATATTATAATTGTTTTTTTTTTAAATATATAATCATCACAGCACCAAAATTCCCATGTCTCAAAACTGAAACTTCAATTTAAATTCAATCATACAAATTAAATTTAAAATACAAAGTTCCGATCCATATCTGGATGAGTTCTAGCAAATGCTCACTTACCAGCTTTAAAAGAGTTCAAAATTATTTATGCAGCCTTGTGGTTGATGATGTTTTCCACCATGAAGTCCACTTATCATATGTTGTTCTCAAGTGATGCTAAGATTTTTTTAGCATTTTTTTTTAAATAAAAGTAAATGCTAAGAACTCTGAATTATAGATTTCATTGTTCTTTCCTATTGTATATATATATATATATATATATATATATATATATATATATATATATATATATATAGTTTTTAATGTATGCTATAATTATGTGTTAAAGTGTCCAATATCAGGTTAGAGTGTATGTAGATACAATAGTGGACATTGAAGTCAACACCCTGAGGTAACAGTCTGTTTCATGCTAAAAACAGTTGTCATACACACACACACACACACACACACATAGGGGGCATGGTGGAATAATGGCTTGGATTGAGGAATCAGAGAGCAGAGTTCAAATTCCAGTCAAATCCATTACATTCACTTACGTGCTAATACCCTTGGTAAAGGTATGGATCCTCTGCTCCTCTCTCCAACTATGGTTAAATTGCAGGACAGACTGGGTCCTATAGCCTTGGATGGCAGCTGGTCTAGGAGAAGGACAACTCTGAATTCAAAACCTGTGGAGGGTCATTTAGGGGCCTTGTGGCATGTAATATTTGGCCCTTCAAAAAGTGTGGATGGTTCTGCACAAAGCCTTCACCACCATAATTAAATCATATGTGCTGGTGTGTGGGCTGTCAGTTCCTTGGAACTGAGTTGCTAAACCTTCTTATGTCATATACATATATAAAGGATGCTCCAGGAAAAATAAAAAATAAAAAAGTTTAAAAAAAGATTAAAAATGTGTGTAAAACAGATCAGGAAATACAAAAAGTGAATTTTCAGCAAATGACTCCTTTAGCTTAAGTAAATTACAAAAATAATTTGTGATCTTTAAAATCTGATAAATACAAGACTGTGCAACTGATTATAGTTAGTAAATTTAAAAATGCCTGCTTGACTACATAAATATTAACCAACTTATTCTATTCCCCAAAGAGATAAACAGAATGCCTACAACTCAAGCACAATACTTTCTCAAAGACAATACACTTGTATTTCTATGATTTAGTTAACAAGGTGCATGTTTGTGTTGTATTTTAGGTGAAGGTGTATGTTCAATATATAAACAAAGAAGAAACATACAAAGTTGAATTTCAGGTATAGATGTTTATTCTTTTTTTATTGAGTGTAGTGAAACAAATTTTTCAATATCTTTTGGATATGCCCATTCTCTTTCTGGTCCAGAAGTCAGTGTAGTGTAGACAAGTATATGAATTGTATTCATGGTCTAGCTCAAATCAGCCTTGTGCAGAGTTGGAACAAACATAGGAACATTTCCACTTACTTTATCATTGGAAGGTGAAACATAGTTATTGGATATGTTTTCTTTTCCTTGATCCAGAAGTTAGGGTAAATAGGTACAAGCATCATTACTATGGTCACTCTCAAGTCAACATTGCACTCAGAACAACTAGAGAGAAAACTTGCTTTATAGGTTGTGGTTTTGGGAAGACACATTTCAGTGGAAAGTGGGAAGAGAGTTCAGTCATCAGTGAACCATGGAGACTAACATTCCCTTGTGGAAATGTAATTACCATGTTGCTCACATCTTGAAACAAAGCAGAGAAAGAGAGTAAGGCAGGAAATGTTTATCTTTTTATAGGCTTCAAAAAGCCACTTAAAAAGGTTTTTTGGAATCAAGTAATCATATTTCCATTTCCTTTACTCTTAGCATCATGGGAAAATGTATTTCCTTTTCTTTTTTATTATTCATTATTATTATTTTATTTATTGATTTTATCTCATTTTCTCCACAAATATGATATACCCTTGCACAGAGTTGGAACAACCAAATGAAAGTTTCTACTTTCTTTATCACTGGGAGATTTAAATATGGTTATAAGACAGCTATATTCTTTTTCTTAGTCCAAAAGTTAGGCTAAGTCAGTAAAAGTATCATTACTATGGTCACACTCAAATCAACCTTGTGCTGAGTTGGAACAACCAAATAGAAAGCTTGACCTACTTCAAGGGTTAAGGCTTTGGAAGACATGTGTGAGTGCCATTTGTTGAAAAATGAGAATGGAATTCAGTTTTCAATGGACCAGGGAAGCTAACATTCCCCAGTTGGAATGTAATTACTGCGTAGTTCACATCTTGGAGCAAAGAAGAGAAATTGAGTGAAAGAGGAAATGTTTAAATTTTTATAAGCTTCAACCAAGTCACCTAATGACATTTTTCAAAACAAAGTGAGATAATTATATTTCTGGTGCCTTCACTCTTAGCATGATGGGAAAATGTATTTCTTTTTTTGTTTTATTATTCCTTATTATTATTTTATTTACTCATTCTATTTCATTTTCCCACATTTCCTTTTATCTTGTAAATTATGAGTAAGAACAGGTATATATCTGACACCTGTCTATTTCTATTATCATGTACTGTAAAAATATACATTTAGAAAAATCAATTTATAAGCACCTTTATATACAAAAACTTTATTTTTCAATTATTAATCATCTATAGGTTTAGACTTTACCAGAATCATTGGAATTGTTTATTTCTTATAAATTTGTGACTCATAAGCAATAAAATATAACATGACTTCCAAGTTTAGTCAAGAGAATTTAACTTTTTTCTTTGTATTGTTAATCTCTTTTATGATTGTAACAGGAGAGAGCTCAAATGAAAGTTATGACAAACATGCTTTGTCCTGAGAGAGAGCTTTATAGCATGAAGACATACACAAAACTATATAGAATGCAATATATTGTATATATCTACACAGCAAAGCAGAGTGTAAGGAGAAACAAAAAGGAATGTTCTTCAATACAAAGATACTGTGTCTGGAGAAGCTATGTTTAGGACTCCAGATTCTAATGGGGCCAGATACATCTAATATGTCCCAGGCAAAACGTTCGATGATCGGGAAATAATGAGTGTTGGGTTTTCTTGGATTGGAGTTTCTTTATCTGGGAAAGATATATTCCTAAAGGGAAATAGAACCATGGACTTGTAAGCTGTTGGGGAGGAAGATTTAGCCTCTACCTGGGCCATGGGGCCCTGGGTGTAAGAAAGCAAGCTCACTCTAAGTTTGGCTACTGTAAACCTACTGAAATTGACTGCTGCTTTCATCACTGTATGGAGTGACATCATTAAGTGCCCATCACATCATCCCTGTGATTTATCTCCACCAAAGGGAGATATTTGCCATTTGTATCCTTACACCACAATATTTTACCCAGTCTGTTTTCCAGTGTTTATACCAAAATGGGAAATACCTTGTTTTAATTAAATATGTTGCAATATTTTATAGTTTAAATAAAATGGTTTGTTCTCTTTCCTTGTGGATTAAGCACCTAAAAAATGCTCTAAGATTTATCAGATGAAATACAGGGATAAAAAGTTGTCACATGGAGCTCAGGTGTCCAATAAAGATTGGAATTTTAATACTCTTCTCTAAGTTATAGACAATTTATTTGCATTCAGGATGAATCTGATGTGATCATCAAATGGTAAAAGACAGAAAAATGATTACACAGACTCACTTTGTTTTCCAATCACTTAACATTCTAGTGTAGATGCCAAAAGTTCTCATGCTACTCAGCCTGGAGCATAAATGCAATATCAAGCGAAAGTGCATACTCTAGTAGACACTTAATGATCGACACAAAAAACCCTTCATCTCCATCTTTCATTAGATGGAATGTCGTTTCTGAAGGTGAGTAATCGTGGCTCTCCAAAACTTCCTATCTTTTGTTGCACTCACCAATATATTCAACACTGGGCCAATTGATAAACGAGTTGGTTGAATCCAATGACTTGACCCAAAGAGTTGTGGATTCAATAGCTGGCTTCTGCAGTGATGAACAAAAACTTGGAAAGATGACTTAAAGGGAGATAACTTCATTACCTACCATAATAGTAATAATCTACCAATGGTGGACAAAATAAAGGGTTCAGTTTGAAATTCCAATCACCTGAAGAAGGCCAGAGCATACAATGGCCAAAACAAATTTTGTGGCAGAACAGATTGAAGGACAAAATGGAAACAATGCATAAAATCTACCAAGCAAGCTTGTGTAAATGGATAGCAGTAATAACCAAAAGACAAAATTTACTAAGAACTACAAAGGGCAGGAACTTGTGGAGAGTCATGATTGACAGCCTCTTCAATTGATATAGCACATAGAAGATTATATTGGACATATTGCATACCTTACTAAATTCCTGCAGACATACCCACAAAACCCACACTCACACGCAGCCCTGTGTTTGTTATCCCCTGGCAATGACTCAAGTAACCCCATTTTTTATGCAATTTGATGAAACTCCACTTTATTAGGTTGCTATTTCTAATATTTTTAATATTTCATTTTAGATGTAAAAAAGAAAAATTATTAGTCAAACTTTTTTGGTGCACATGTCAAGTCTTTTTTACATGGATCAAAGCTTAGGCTCTGAACAAATGCAGGCTTTAAATAATTCTCTGGAAAATTCAGACCAATTTTGATCTGTGCACTTAATATAAAATGCATAGGATAATACTAATATTGAGATGAGTTCACCTCCTTTCAATATTAAATATTAAAAGAGCTCATTGTCACTGGTTGAAAAAAGCACACTGATTGTAGTTGCTTCTTGTAGTCAGTACTTCTATATGCAAAAATAAATGTGTGACCCAAAAATCTATCATTTATTCCATTTTTAACTTTAGTTTAAATTTAACCTCTGTCTTTTTAACTCTAATTTGACCTGGAACCATTTTGATTATTTTAACTTGAGTAAATGGGATCTATGTCTACCATTTTAAATATAGTATAAACCAGATCAATATACCTTTTTGACTCTTGCATTACACAAATCTGTGTCAGCATTTTGGACTCTAAGTTATATCTACACATGTCTATCTTTTTAATGATTTGTAACTTTTATCCTCTAAGGCACTTAATTCAACATTAAAAAACACAAAAGCAGTTGGTATATCATTAAATTAACTAACCTAACTTATTTTCATTGTTACATATAATTAATAATTAAGAAAATAATTTAGTTTTGTTAGTTAATAATATTTACATTTATTAATGTAAATATTATTAACTAACAAAATATGAATTCATTTTGTGTGTATGACCCCCTCCAAGTAAGTGTGTCCTAGAAAATGTGTATACTCTTTGCCTTATGATTTATTTGAATTTCAATAAAATTTATTTAAATTTTCTTTTATTTTCACTATTATAAAGAAAGATGATGACTGAGAAGATGTAGTTAAAAATCTCACCCTGATTGTCTGTCTTCATCTATCCTGGTGGGTGTGGCATTTTGTTCAGGGCACAGTCTCAGTCAAGAAGTTTTCACATTTAATTAATTGTGAAGAAGCCTCTTATTCTGTCAAATAGGAGAATATTATGCATTATGGTTTTGCTTCTCACCAGACAGACACATTATCTTGATGAAAATGTTATCTTCCAGTAACACATTCTTTTTTCCTATCACACTGGATCCACAAAAATCTGGCTGGTTATAAAAAACAGCTTTACCATGACTGAACATTTGAATGATGTTAAAGGGGGGTTATAATGATCAGCTGTGTCAAATGATGGTTGATTTTGTTTAGCATGTTGGGATATTAGTATTGTTACAAATAAATAAAATAATAATTATAATCAAAATTATAAATAATATAAAACAATAATATTTAAACCTTGTGTAAAATAAATTAAATAAAAATAGTCTATTGCATTTCATTATGAGTAGTCTGTTGTACTATTCTCAGTTATTTTGGTGGGTGGTAACAGTTATGTTTCAAATTATTCTAGTGCGTATTGAGTGGGAATAATTGTGGATCCAAATGCAGTTTTTGGTTATTTATAGTGTTGTTAACTTTTTATTTATTGATTCTTTTATTGTTGGTTGTTATTACTATGTTTTCTTGTCTTTATCTGTGCAAAAGTGGTTTGTTAATTTCTTTATCATTTACTTAGTTTATTTATTCATTTGTTTGGATTAATTTATTTTACTTGTTTTTGTTTATTTATTTTCATTTATTCTTGTTCTGTTTTTAATTTTTAAGTAACAGAGTAAAGTTTATGTCTGCATTTTGAGATAGTTCTATTTAATAGATTGTTTTGCTCTGGGAAGATAATTATAACTATTTTCTCCTCCAGGCAAAGTTTACAGTTTTTAGATTGATTGTTATAGGCTGATGTTTTTGTTCTTATTTCCTTGGTATTTTTGGTGTGCTTTGTTGTTTGTTTTTAATCTCCCAGATATGTTGAGAAAGCATTGTGCTGTTTCAATGTTTACTATTTGTACAGGATGTTTTGTGTATATAGTTTCTTTGTTTTCAGGGTCCTTCCTTTACACCTTTGTTTATTTTTTTCTTTGTTATCTGCTGATTTTGCAGTGGCTTGGTATATTAAATTGTTCTGCAAGCATTTGCCATTTAAGGAACATTTGTTCTTTGTTCTGCAGTTACATTTAGGTTTAATTTGTTGAGGTGATTTTTGGTTGCTTTTCTGATGTGGTTTTTTATTATCTGTCATGTTCTTGGTGCAACTATAGCTGATTTTTATTGTGTTTCTGTTGAATATCTTGTGGTGAGTGCTTGATGCAGGGAAGTGTTTGTGAATGAGTTTAATTTTTCCTACATTTGTTTTTATGCTTTTGTTGTACAGCGGGTTGAACAATATGATGTTTCTCTTCCTGTTGGCTTTTTTGTGCTGTGTGATGGGTATGTGAATGTTTTAGGGTTGTTTCATAGTCATTCTTTATATCTTTGTAGATGGTTTCACTGGAAGAATTGTCAGAAAGCTTGCGGTTAATTGATTGTTGTATCTGCTTGATTATTTATGGTGGGTGGTTGGAAGATGTGTGTATATATAGTTGTTTATCACTGGGTTTTCTGTATGGTTTATATGTAACATTTCTTAGATTGAAGAAAAATCTACTTTGTTTAGGTTAGTATTTATGTCTATGTTGAATCCCATATTTTCGAAAATTTTATGATTTTTCTACCAGTTTTATCTGTGTTTTGTTTGTTAGAGGTTCTCAAGATTATGAGTCCATCATCCCTGTAGAGGCCCATATCATGTTTATCGATTATTTTACTGTAGTTCATGTAGGAAAATTATGAGCTTGCAGTTCTTAGCACCATCACAGCTTCCCATTGAAATGTCAAAGGTCTCTTTTCTTTCATTATCAATCATCTTTATTGTTGAATGATAGTGATTTTTGAGACTGTTTAATAATTTTTATTTTGTTTGTGCTTATTTTTATTTATTCTTGAGCTAAGAATATAGCCTTATGCAGCAAGGGTTCTCTTATAGATGGGTAGAATTCTTTTACATGTAGTTACATAAATTAATATGTTTGGTTTTTAGGTTGCAGAACCAGTCTATAGTTGTTGTTTTTTTTTTTTTTGGTGGGGGGTTCCACTGATTTACTCCTAACTTCTTCCTTAGCTTTGAATTAATTCTTTCTAGTATTATTTTACTTATTTCATCTAGTTCACTTTTGGTTGGATTCACGAGTCTTTTTTATAGTTAAGTGCTTATTTTTTTTGTCAAAATAAATGCAAACAGACTTTAGTTACTGAACTTTTATCTTTTACTTGCAAAAATACAAACAAAACATATCTCATTTTAAGATGTGTTTAAAGAAATGCAGGGTATATCCAAACATTTTTACCTCTAGTATACATTTCCAGATTTTCTCTTGTTAATGACTGACTATATATATATATATATATATATATATATATATATATATATATATATATATATATAATGTGCTTAAAGATGTTTAATTTTAAAATTGGCACAGATTGAGAATATGTTCCAGTTTTAAAATTTCATTGGTTAATTAGTTTCTAGAAAAGTTTGCTTACAAACAAATATCAAGATGAAATCCTAATTTTTATTTTAGTGCAATCAGGTAACTCATTGACTGAAAAGGAAATTGTGTGACAAGTTAAAAATTTGTTAGTCAATTCTATCCAAGTCTTAAAAGAAAACTAAACAGTTGGATAGACACTAAATTTAGAAAACGAAATTTTAAAAAAGGTAACTGCATTAATTAATCAATTTTATTTTGAGTTGCAGTCTGATGATGACAGTTCACTGAATTGAAGATCACATGATCAGTTTTTAAAACTATCTGTATTCAACAGAGGACCATTAGCATAAAACTTGAAAGTAAAATAAGATCATGTATTTAACCAGAATGGAAAATAACTTCATTTAAATGTTCTGTTCTGTAACTGTAAAAATTCATAACACTTAAAATAGTTTGTCTCTGAAATGGTGTTTTCATCGATAATTTTCAGATGACACAATATTAATTGCTTAATCTTACGCACATTTTATGAGAAAATGAATTTTGGTATCCCAAAAGATGCAGGTAAATTATATTTCGTCACCTGAAAATAGAACCTCAGCATAAAATCACAATTAGATATCTGAGTGAAAAATTTCTTCATTCGATATGCAAAAAGGAAATTGGTTATACACATTAAATCATATCTATGGAATTTCTAAAGCTTCTCCTTATTATATTTATATACATATCATTGTAGAATAATGAAACTCAAGAAGAGTCTGATGTCTACATTATGATGGGAATCATATTGCAACATTATGCCACACTAAAATGAGTGATACATTCATTTCCTTTCTCTCTTTCCTCATTAATAATATAACTATTATCTTCATAACAATTATGGTTTTCTTTCAGCTAATGACAGAGGTATAATTATTTGCATATGCCCCAGGTATATGTTTGGGGGGTATTACTGCGATTATCTTAATTTTGAATTTGTCTTATTAAAGGAGAAAAAGGGAAATAATAACTGTAATTATGAGAGTAATTATGATAAAATAAATGATGATGAAGAGGAAGTTACAAATGGAAGTTCACGGATGATAATCGCTATAATAAAGGATCATCATAATAGTGAGAGTGATAGATGAGAAATGACTTTGAGAGTGATGAGGGTAATAATTGTAAGATTAGTGAAGGAGATAAGAATAATGCTTTTAAGGATAATGTTGATAATGATTGTGAGAATATAGATTAAGAGAATGATGAAAAGTGTGTGAAAGGGATGATTATCATGAATGTAAGCAAGCAATATGTGCAAAGAGTACATAGAATGGAAAATGGTAAGCCAGATTCAAATTCCAGCCTAGTCAGTTACATTCAGTTTCAAAATAGTGCCCTTTGGGAAAGGTGGGAATCTATCTCTTCACGTGCCCAAGATATGGGTTAAATAGGTGTCTAGACTGGCTATCAAGCTTTTGATAGCAGACAGTTTAAGAGAACAACAACTCTGAATTCAAAATGAAAGTGAGAGCAACAA
>CAHIKZ030003761.1:170000-205000 GCA_903632075.3 Acanthosepion pharaonis | reverse complement strand
TGAAAAGTGTAGCTGCTGCTAACAGGATTTTTTTATGTTTGTGTGTTTAGCCCAACTGGGGGTAGCAGCTGCTACAGGTGTAAGAAAATTATCAGAAATACAAGATGCTGACTAAAACTCCCAGGTGCAAAATGGCTGATGTTGGAAAGAGAAAAATTCATAAAAAAATAAAGTTATTTCTGGGTGGAGTAATTTCAAGATATATATTGTCATTGTCTAGTGATACATGGGAAATATTAGATACCTTGATATAACTTGGTTTGGTTGTTTTATGGTATATCATCCTCAATAGGTTATTTAATGCCGACAAAATTGTTATTGCTGGTAATGTATTTTTTCAAAAATCTATTTCTGGGATTATTTTTCTTTGAAGAAATCTATAGCTGGTCATATTTTTTCCAAAGAATGTATAGCTGTTTGTATTGCTGGTATTTTTTTAAAGTATTGCTGATAATAATTTTTCTTTCAAAAATTATTGCTGGTAATATTTTTTTTTTATTACAAAGTATTTCTGGTATTGAAACCTATTTTTACACAAGTTTATGTGTTAACTATTTGCCCATAGCTGGGACCCTAACAGGTGCTACCACCCCAGGTCAGAGTGGACCTGGGAACACCAGCAATTAAGAAGTGGTTTTAAACTCCTCAAAACCTCCTGATCAGAGGTCTTGCTGCTGGACGTAGTTTAATGTCTTATCCAGGATGCAGATATAGTTTATCATCATACCCAGGATGGTTGATATAACTTGGATAGCGTTAGCAAATAACTAATACCAAATTTATTGTGAAAATATTGACTTGCAGAATAAAAATCAGCTGCACAGAAGTTAACAAACCTTTTAGATTATTTTTCATGAAAATTAAGAAAATTTGAAATTTCATACTTTGTAGAAATTGTCCTTGGCAAAAAAGGAAAAGAAGAATATGCCAGTTTATTGCTTTACTCTTTTATAGGCAAACATAATTCCTGAGAATTTTTTTATTTTCAAAATCATGCAAGAAATCCATCAGTCTTCTGATTGGCTGCATGTTTTGAACTAGTTTTCCCCAAGTTCAAAAGAAGTATTTTTACTTTTGACATTTCTCACTTCCTTAGAATTTTTAGTTTTTTATTTCTTGACTGATCTTAGTTTGATATAGACAGAAAACACTTGTCTATAAAGCAAGTTTTTTTCTTTCATTTTTGAAGTATTAAAGAATTTTTTTTTATTATGCAACATCATAAGCTTCCTGTAAAGAATAGCTTCCACTGCTGCCCCAGTGCCATGAAGTAAGATTGACTGAGAAAAAAAGTGTCAAACTTGGTTATTCCTTAAAAGAAGTTGATAAAAATTCTGGATGTGCATATAGTATACTGGTTAGTGACTTGGAAAGTAAATTGGCAAACCAAGTTTATTTCCAGCTGTGTTTGTTATGCTCACTTTCACACTAATACTCTTGGGAAAGGAATAAATCTATCCTTTTTCTCCACAGCTATGGATTAAATAGCAGGAATGATTAGGCACTTTTGCCTTGGATAGCAGCAAGTTCAGAAAGACAACTCTGAATTCACAACCAGCCTGAGAAGGGTTGGGTTCTGTCAGGTTATCATGTCCTAGACACACCACTACTGTTATGGCTGCAGCACATGTTGTGCCTCTATGACCTTAATGGGTTACAGGACTTTGACAATAAAATTCAAATACAATTAATTCTGTTGTTTTTTTTGCATTCAAATTGTAATGAGAACTTATATTCATATTACTGAACATCCAAACATGAGAGCCAAAAACTACTTTGAAAATGTAACTACATTCTGTACATTTATCAGCATTAATAATGGTGATATTAGTAGTTTCCATTCATGGAACATTATGCATTCATTGAAGTTTATAAAATCTTTCTCCTAAAACAGTTTTTCAGGAAAATAAATTTCCCATGTCTACTGTTGATATATATATATATATATATATATAATTTTGGTAAGTATTTCACTATCAAAATGTAGGAGACTAAACGGACTATGCTACTGTATGTTCTTGCAAGTGAGGTGGCTTGTTAGCAAGCCGGTAGGATGAAAAATATGACAGATGGGCAGAAGATCTTTCAATGAGTCAACAGCCAGCTAACTAGAGGCAGTGTCTCCATAATCCGCCATGGAGAGGGCAACGGGAAACCACTCTGCTATTAATCCCAAGACACATCATAACAAATAACATACACATTATGGAACCTAATGGTGCAAAAAGGGTTAAGTCTATGAGAATTAACTCCTAGTCCAGTAAGGACCGACATGGGCAATAGGTGTCATCATTCAACAACTGCTTGCATCAAACAAAAAATAGCTCTCAGGGAATGGAACATTAGGGCACTGAACAAGTGTGGCCAGATGAAAAACATAAAACAGGAGATGAGGAGGCTAAATATCAACATCTTAGGAGTATTTGGAACTAGGTGGCTAGACAACTGAGATTTTGTCAGTGACAATCAAAGAATTATATATGCAGGCAGAGAGAAAAATGATAAAGGAGTAGGATTGATATTAGCTCAAGAATTCAAGAAATACATTCTGGGATATTATCAATTATCTGAAAGAATTCTGGTAGTCAAGCTAAAAGGAAAGCCTCTCACCATACCTATTATAATAGTGTATGCACCAACAGCACAAAGTAAGGAAGAAGAAATTGAATCATTCTACTCAGTGCTAGACAATGCCAAGGACCATTGCAAATCACAAAATGTCATAATTATCAAAGTAGGCAGGGAGAGGGCAAGAGGGATAAGTGGCAAATTTAGACCAGGAACTTGCAATGAACATGGTAAAAAACGGACATGGAGAAGCCCAGGAGGAAAAACTGAGAAACAAATTGGCTACATAACTATCAACAAAAGGTTCAGAAATGCAATGGTTCACTGCAAAAGCTACCCAAGTGCTGACTGTGGCAGTGACCATCGTCTGATTATATGTAAACTAGGAGTGAAACTACAGAAACTGAAGATGCCTAATACAAAACCAAAATTGCAATACAACAAACTCCTGAGTGACCTGAACATGAAATAAAAATATATGGACAATGTCCAAAGAAGATATGAGGAAGAAAGTGGAAACTCAAAATGGGACATACTAAGAGAAGCTTTAGTGACATCAGCAAATGATATCATCCCAAAGGAAAACGGATGAAGAAGAAAAAAAAATTAATGGATCACAGGTAAGATTCTTGACATGATGCAAAGGAGACAGAAATTTGGGTTAAGATATGAAACAGAATACAGAAAACTATACAATGAAATAAAGGACCAAATACAAGTGGCTAAACAAAAAATGTGCAGAAATCGACAGATTGAATGCCACAAACAAAGGAGATATGCATAGAAAAATAAGGAAAATGACATAACAGAAGACATAAAAAATCCAAGTAGGGAACACCCATATTAGAGAAGGAAAAAATTCTTCAGTGCTGGAATGAATATATTGGAGAATTCTTCCACAATGAATGAGAGCAACCAGCAATACACAGTACTACCAACAGGTCTAAAATTCTAAAAACCAAAGTAGAAGCTGCACTGGCCAAATTGAACAGAAACAAGGTGGCAGGGCCAGGTGGAATTGTAACAGAAATGCTGACAGCCTTAGATGATTTTGGCATAGACAAGGTTACAGAAATATTAAATGAAATCTTCAACAGTGGGGATATACCAGTACATTTAAGCAGATCTAATGTCATAGCATTGCCTAAGAAACCAGATGCAATTAAATATGAGCCACATAACAAAACTCATCATCCATATTCTGATGAATAGAGCACACAGCAGAATCAGGCTAGAGATAGGACAAGAATGGTGCAGATTCATTAAAGACACTGGAACAAGGAATGTGATATGCATACTCAGAATCTTATCATAAATAGCAACAATACACATGCAGAAGAACATTCACCTGTGTTTTATAGACTATGCAAAGACATTCAACAAAGTGCACCACAAAGATCTGTTAGATCTGCTCAGCAACCTTGGCATATTAGGGAAAGACATTAGAATAATCAAAAATGTCTACTGACAGCAAACCACTTGCATAAAGATAAAAAATGAGCTCAGCAGATATACAAAAATAGAAAGGGGCATATGGCAAGGATGTGTCTTCTCACCAGACTTATTCAACCTATACAACAAGACAGTTCTGACAGAAATAGAAATCCTACCAGGATTCATCATTGGTGGCCACAATCTTAACAATATATACACAGATAACACAGTGCTGATAGCAGACACAGAAAGGAAATTGCAAGACCTCCTACAGAAAGTAGTGAAGGAGAGTGAGAAGAAGGGACTAAGTATAGACTACAAGAAGACAGAATGCATGATCATCAGCAAAAAGGTGAGCTTGATATGCTGTTTACAGGTTGGGGACACTATAATCAAGCAGGTGTGGAAATTTTTTATATATTGGAAGTGTTCCAACAGAGGACAGAATGTGCAATGCTGATATCTGAGGACACATTCGGATGGCCAAAGATGCATTCCAAAAGGTAGGCGGAGTATTACTAGACAGGAGGATTTCTTTTGTAACAAATGAAAGAGTAATGAACTGCTATGTGATATTTGTCCTTCTTTACAGTAGCGAATGGTGGACAATTTCCTCAAGGATGAAGAGACTCAAGGCAACAGAAGTGTTGTTCTACATAAGGATGCTAAGGATACCATGGACTGAACATGTGAGCAATGATGAGGTTTTGGAGAAGATGCAAACAAAAAGGAGACTTATACTTAACATCAGGAAGAAGCAGCTAAAATTTCTGGGACACATAATGAGAAAGGAAGGCTTGGAAAATCTAATTCACACAGGACAGATAAAGGGATACAAGAAAGCAACATGTGACCTACTTAATGGGCATAAGCAAGTGGATGGCAGAACAGGGTCTTGGAGAAATAATGAAAAGACAAAATTTATTGAGAGCTACAAGGGACAGGAGGAAGTGGAGAGCCATGATTGCTGACATCCTGAAAGGATACAGCACATAAAAGAAGATGACTGTTAGCACTCTTTCTAATACAGATGGGAGTTTCCTTCCTAACTTTTTGTTTAAGGTTATGTGAAAGCGCTCTCTCTCTCTCTCTCTCTCTATATATATATATATATATATATATATATATATGTTAAGAAATGGACGAGGTCCGACAATTTATTTATTAAAGACATTTTTATTTATGTTTAACGTTGTTATTTTATAGATACAAGTATTTAAGCAAATGCTCTGTTTATGATAAACAGTATTAAATAACATTTACCGCCTGAATGTCCGAGAAATTTCATAGAAAATATTCGCTCATAGACAGGATTCGAACCTGCATCCTATAATGGAACCGTCATATACGCTGACGTGCCTTGACCACTCGGCCACCATGAACCTTATGGTAGACAAGGTCGAATTTACTGTTATAAACTACAATCTTCCATGAATCTCGTACATTCATAACTGCTCTGGCGTATCGAATGTAAACAAATGACGCCATATGTTAAGAAATGGACGAGGTCCGACAATTTATTTATTAAAGACATTTTTATTTATGTTTAACGTTGTTATTTTATAGATACAAGTATTTAAGCAAATGCTCTGTTTATGATAAACAGTATTAAATAACATTTACCGGCCTGAATGTCCGAGAAATTTTCATAGAAAATATTCGTTCATAGACAGGATTCAACCTGCATCCTATAATGGAACCGTCATATACGCTGACGTGCCTTGACCACTCGGCCACCATGAACCTTATGGTAGACAAGGTCGAATTTACTGTTATAAACTACAATCTTCCATGAATCTCGTACATTCATAACTGCACTGGCGTATCGAATGTAAACAAATGACGTCATATGTTAAGAAATGGACGAGGTCCGACAATTTATTTATTAAAGACATTTTTATTTATGTTTTCTATTGTTATTTTATACATACAGGCCGGTTAAATGCTCTGTTTATGATAAACAGTATTAAATAACATTTACCGGCCTGAATGTCCGGTGAAATTTTCATAAAAATATCTGCTCAAACATGCATCCTAAAATATACGCTGACGTGCCTTGACCACTCGGCAAATGAACCTTATCGGACAAGGTCGAATTTACTGTTATAAACCAATCTTCCAACATATTTGTAACCATTTATGAATCGTATAACATTCAGCGATATATGACATTGTCTATGAACGAATATTTTCATGAAAAATTTCTCGACATTCAGGCTAAATGTTATTTAATATTTTTATCATAAACAGAGCATTTGCTTAAATACTTGTATCTATAAAAATAACAACGTTAAAATGCAATAAAATTATTTAAAATAAATTGTCAGAATTTCTTAACATATGACGTCATTTGTTTACATTTAGAGCAGTTATGTGTATAAAGATTGTAGTTTATAACAATTCTTGTCTACCATAAGGTTCATGGGTGGCCGAGTGGTCAAGGCACGTCAGCGTATATGACGGTTCCGTATAGGATGCAGGTTCGAATCCTGTCTATGAACGAATATTTTCTATGAAAATTTCTCGGACATTCAGGCCGGTAAATGTTATTTAATACTGTTTATCATAAACAGAGCATTTGCTTAAATACTTGTATCTATAAAATAACAACGTTAAACATAAATAAAAATGTCTTTAATAAATATATATATATATATATATATTGATTATATCATTATTTTCCCTTTTAGTTACATGTGCTATCCATTTTCATTGTTGCTACAGTTGGAAGTCTACAATTGATGTTGTTTTAGTTATTTTGTAATGTCCTTAGTGATTTTCTAATGCCATTCTATTTGATGAAAGACATTCTTTAATTCCTTTAGGATTCATTTGCTTGAAGCCATTTGTAACCATTGATCTGAGAAAACAAACAGTAGTGTTTGCATTAATTACTTATCAATGACAGTATCTTTTTACAAGGTACAAAATATCAAGGTTTGATGAAACAGATTTTAAGTAAAGAAATTGCAATCACTGGATAATTTTTTCAGTTTTTTTCTCTTGTCACCAGAATTTGTTATAACACAAAGTTAGATGCTAAAGGGCAATGAAGAAAGTGATCAAATATTAGTAATGTCAGTAGGTAGTAATAAGAAAGGTCAATTCCTTGCCTAGGTATCTTCTTCTTTTATGTACCATGTCCTTTCAGGATGTAGGCAATTATGACTCTCCACATCTTCCTGTCTCATGCAGCTTTTAATAAGTTTTGTCTTATTTTTCCCAAACCCTGTTCTACCATCCATTTATACAAGCTCATCAAGTATGTTACACATTGTCTTCATCTGTCCCTCTTTCCTTCAATCTCTCCTAAGAGTATCAAAATTTCCAAGCCCTCTTTCCTCATTATGTTCCCCAGAAATTTCATCAACTACTTCTTCCTGATGTTAAGTATAAGTTTCCTTTTTGTTTCCATTTTCTCCAAAACAGCATCAATGCTCACATATTTAGTCCATGTTACCTCAACATCTTTCTGTAGAACCATATTTCTTTTGCTTCAAGTCTCTCTGAGGAGATTATCCAACATTTGCTGCTATATAGGAGGACAGATATCACATAACAGTTCAATACTCTTTTCTTTGTTTCTAGTAAAGTTTTTCTATCTCTTAATACTCGGCATAGCTTTTGGAATGCATCTTTGGCCATTCCAATACGTCTTTAGATCTCAATGTTGCACTTTGCATCCTCTGTTAGAACACTTCCCAGATATTTAAATATTTGTTCTTGTTTGATTTTAGTATCCCCAATTTTTAATTTTCACTTTGGGATCACCCTTTTGCTGATAACCATGCATACCGTCTTTTTACACTTAGTCCTTTCTTCTTGCTTTCCTTTGCTACTGGGTCTAAATACAATTATTCAATTACTGTTTTATGTTCTTTCTTGACACCAAAATCTATTGTGTTCATATATATGTAGTCATAAGATTCAATGAAAGTTATAAAAATATAATTTTTAAATAAAACATATCTATGATATTATGAATAACATTAACAGATTATCAATACTTGTAAATATTTTTAACCTTGAAAATATCTGCAACAATTTTTCTTTTATTCTGGAATTTTTTAGACAAGCAATTACCATGTCACTTTATTCAAACCAAAATGATCATCTTGGTTGTGACACTCACAACACTGTAAAAATAACAGCAAACATTAGCAAGTTCAACTGATGATAAAAGCAAGTGATATGCTTTCTTTTTTTTTTTATTTCCATTAAAATGCATCATACCTATGGCACCAGAAATTCATGTTTTTTTTTATATAAGCTAGCTTTGAGTGTTATTTATTCAGTGTTTAACACCACCAAAAATTACACAAATATCCGTCGGGATGAATTGTGTGTTATTCTCCAAATTCTGATAGGCCAATTTCCAAAGACAAGACTGGAAAATTGGTTTCTGTTTTTCTTTGAAATCAACTATTTTACAAAGAATTGAAAAGTTGCTTTCAAAATGGAAACTGTTAAACAACAATGGCTATTATCATGAAACAATGTTGTCTTTCACACCCACATCTCAGCCCAGAAAAAAAAGATTATTTTCAGCTTCACCAGTACCAACGTATTTTAATCTAATTCGATTTTTTCTTTATATTTTATTTAATCTTTGTTTCCTTCAATCTGTGTGTTACATAACTTAGAATGAAAAGGGATATCTGTGAGTTGGGATCAAATTCCAGCCTAGTCAATTGCATTCATTTTCACACTTGTGCCCTTGGGAAAAAGAAGAATTCATTTATTCTCCTGTCAGCATTCAGTTAATCATGGATCTACTGGGATCTGTGGCTTGAATTCAAATCACCGAAGAAACTCTTTTTCCAAGAGGACAGGGAAATTTGCAGTAACTAATGTGTGGAGAGCCATGATTTCCTACATCTACAAAGAGACATGGCAGTTTATTCTTTCACTGCTATGAATTTGAACAATTTCAGAATTGGCTGTTATCAAAATTTTTATATCTCTCTAGTTGTAATCATTCAAGTGAACATTGATGAAAAAGTTTTCTGCATTCAATTTTCAAAATCATTTATTTATTTATATAAATTCCTAGCATCATTGAAATATTATCAAGATATTTCCCCGTCTTTTATACTACCTTATGCCATCATTAGGTAAATTTGTGCATTATGTTGCAGAATAAAAAAAATTGTTTTGATTTTGGGAATCTTCCAAGATTTTGAACATGCTGAAATAGTTAACCATATAACACTGGCATAAAACAAATTATCATTTGAAAGTGACAGGTTTGGAGAATATGCCAGTTGTAGAAGAATTTCAAATCAAAGTTCTCTTATTTGTGTCTTGTATTTGCAGCAGCAGAAGAGGCATGCAACAAAACTGCCACTCAAATTTTTATTAACCAGGAAAACCTCTTGTTCCTCCTATCGCATTATTCAAACTGAACTGTTAGACATTAACACTTTTTCTTCATAAAGTTAAGAACTGGGGGTGAATAGATTGTTTTTTTATGTTCATCAGTGGTCACCAAAATGTTGTGGGGGATTCACTCATATCACAGCAGCACAAATTAGCCTCGTGTTCACAGAGATAAAAAGCATATTTGACAGAAAATAAAACATGCTCAAATAACAGGAAAAGCATGGTAAATTCTATGTTAATTTTATACAATTTTTTTATATTTTTTGTGTGTATTTTTTAGGTTACAGTTGTTTTATAGCACATATGATACAAGGGAAAAATTTACTCTGTAGTATTACAAGCCACATCACAGAGAGAAGTTAGACACATGTTGCCCCTATCAAGGTTCATGATGAAGAGATTTTTAACATCTATTGGAGAGGTGTCCATATTTTCAGCAGGAACATTTTTTGTTTCATGCTGGAGAGATTTTATTATTTTTAATTTTTATTTTATACAACATTTTTGTTATTTTATTTATAATTTTCATTATTTTATATCTTATTTTTATATATTTATAATAATAATAATAATCCTACAAAACTGAGCAAATTCTATATAGATTGAGATGTCAACATCCATCCTGGATTTAGCTACAAGATTCTTAATCTTGTATTCTCATAATTAATCCCTATTTTTTAAAAATTATCTCCAATGACAGCCTTGATTAAAATAAAATGTTTTCTGTGTCAAACAAAAAAATAGTTAAATGCTAACTAATGTTCATTTTTATAAATTTATGTGGAAACCATTTTCCTAGCTTCTGAATTTTTAATCATTTCAATCTGAGCAAGGCAATAAAGCAACTAAGACATAAGTGATTACTGAGAGTTGAAGAAAATGAGAAAAATGCTTATTAAGGAAAGAAGACAATAAAGAACAGGTATTAAGGAGACAGAAGAGGATGATTGACATTGCATTTACATTTTTGAAGATAATAGTTGACAGGAAAGCAAGAAGCTGGAAGAGATTTTCACAAGTGAAAAGAGCAAGAAAAGAAACTGTTAGCATAGAACTTATGGTTATACCTAAGCCAGTTCAACTATAAAATGATGAAACTAGTACTTTATTTAAATTCATAAAGTCAAGATACCAAAGAAATCTAGTATTGTATTTAAATACATAAAGTCAAAGTACCAAAGAGGAAAGCTCATCAGAACAAATAGCATAATAATATTTACAGAAAAGGCAAGTGACTGAGGTCAGGATCAATATCCTTGCAGATTTTGAAATTTTATCAAGAATTATACAGAGCAGAATCACCAGACTATTCAATGTATGAATGAATGGAAGACTCCTCATCTTCATTGCCATATTCACATTCATTTTGCTCTGGCCTTCTTAAGTTGATTGGAATTTCAAACTGAAACCAGGGTAGATTGCTCTAGTTCCATGTGCCATGTCACTTCCGGATATTTCATTTATTTCCTTATAACTCTCCAAGTTTTTTTTGTTTACCACTGCTGTAGCCTGGTACTGAATTCACAAATTTTTTGGTTTAGTCACTTGATTTAACCACTTTATCCACTGGGCCATGTGTCCTTGAGAACATCTGTGTATGAATGTCTCAGCAATTATTTTTACGAGTGCTCATATTGCAATTTCCCCAATATTATTATTGCATATTTTTTACCAGAGCTTATATTGCAATTTTTGTGTTGTTATTCATTGCTTTTCTCTAGCACTCTTTATTACTGGTTTCCATATTGTATTCATTTCTATGTTTGGTCAGCTCATGAGATTTTTGTGGCCTAGCATATGTCCTGATTCCTTAAGTTTTCATATTTTCCAGTGATGTTCTTTGTCTATTATTTCAACCTCATCCCAAAGGGGGCAGTGATATCTCTTTTCCCTCCATATATGCTCAGCTATGCCTGATTGTTCTATTTCCGCTTGTGTTACCACTTTATGATGTTCTTGCAGTCTTACCTTAAGCGGCGGTCTGTTTCCCTTTTATATTTCTTACTCTGGCTTCACAGGATGACATACACACAGCAGTCCTTAGTGATGTTCTTCTTTTTGAGGAGTTCTTGAAATAGGTGTCTGTGAAGTGTTGAACCACTTTTGAAGGTTGTCCTGATGTTATATTGACCACAGATCTTTTGTTTTTTTTTCCAATAATCCCTTCACAGAAAACAGCCTAAGTCTGCCTAGTTGTTATTCACTTGCATCCTCCTATCCCAGTTTGTCATAGCTTCTGTCATGTACCCAGGGTAGTTGTTAAATTGTAAGGTACTACTTATACTGACCATTTCTTGTTCATATATCTCTGGGTTGCCAGTTATGACTTTAGCTCAATATTGTAAGCAGCAGACAATCCCTTTCTTTACACTGTATGAGTGGTAGGAGTTGAAGTTTAAGTATTGTCCAGTGAATGTAGGCTTGCAGTATACAAATGTCTTGACCCCATGCTCTCTTTGAGATATTAGTACATTCAGGAAGGTAACTTTGTTGTCATTTTCTCTCTCTATTATAAACTGTATCGATGATCTTATTGAGTTCACATGGTCCAGTAGTAGCTAGACCTCTTCCTGGTGTGGCCAGAGTATGAATAATGTAGATAATGTAAATAATCATAATACCTCATCTCGGAGATAAAGAGAGAATGGAAAACTTATAAAGATTTCAGCTAGTTTGTAAATAAGAACTAATCTATATCAGTAAATTCATGTGAAAATATTAATTTATGTATGTATAAGATTGTGTGCATAGATATCTTTGTATATGCATATGTATGAATTGTCTGGGTGGTGCATGACCAAGCAGTTAGAACATTGGAATTATGACCATGAGTCTTGGTTTTGAATCTCACTATTCTTGATTTGTCAAGAAGATACCTCCATGAGAATAAGATGATTGCAGCATGCAATGCTTCTGGGAAGTACCTGAAAAGCATATCACAGATTGTTCCAGTGTCATTGGCTTAGTGTTACTAGTACATGGTTTTGATCATTGTACACTCTGGCATAATACAGATGTTTGTCAGTTTGAGTAACCTTCAGGGAATTTAAAACCAAATACATTATTTAATCTACAGGGGTCAAACAAGACTATGGCCTAAAGAGTTTATGAATTTGGTGGGAATTACAAACTCAGTACAGTGGAATTTAATGGCAGAATTTTTTACAAACTCAGTACAGTGGAATTTAATGGCAGAATTTTTTACAAACTCAGTACAGTGAAATTTAATGGCAGAATTTTTACAGACTCAGTCCAGTGGAATTTAATGGCAGAATTTTTTACAAACTCAGTACAGTGGAATTTAATGGCAGAATTTTTTACAAACTCAGTACAGTGGAATTTAATGGCAGAATTTTTACAGACTCAGTCCAGTGGAATTTAATGGCAGAATTTTTTACAAACTCAGTACAGTGAAATTTAATGGCAGAATTTTTACAGACTCAGTACAGTGGAATTTAATGGCAGAATTTTTTACAAACTCAGTACAGTGGAATTTAATGGCAGAATTTTTACAGACTCAGTACAGTGGAATTTAATGGCAGAATTTTTTACAAACTCAGTACAGTGGAATTTAATGGCAGAATTTTTTACAAACTCAGTACAGTGGAAACTGGGTTAACTGTGCTATTACTAGCAAAAGAACATATCCTTGGCCTCATTCTGTTTGAGATATATATTATATGAAATGGATTAAATCCAACAAATATTTTAATCTATTTTCTGTTTATACAATTTTATGGAAAGACTTATTTGAGTAAATTCTCTGTTTTTTAATTAAACAGCATTAATTATATTTACCAGATGAAAAAATTTACGGGAATCAAACCTGTATCCTATATGGAACCAAAATTTTCTCTGTTGATATATATTCATTTATTCCAAGTACTTTTTCTTTTTTTTTTAAAAAAAAAAACATATGGACATTTCAAACTTAGTTCCCTCCACTGATGTTTACATCATGAAATCTTATAAACTGTACAGTACATAATCTTAGCATTTTTCACTTTACAGTTAAAAAAATTTAACTTTCAGATGAACACAACAATTTTGTCTTAGAAAAACAACACTCTGATGATGACATTGTGATAATGTCGAAAGTACTCAGAATAAATGAATATGTATCAACATGGTAATTTTCTCTCTTCCTTTAATAAGGATGCTAAGAAGCTTGTCCATGAATATGAAAGAATCCTATTGAAAATAAGTAGACTAAATTTGTCTAAATTATTCAATAAAACATGTTTTTTATTTATATATATATATATATATATATTCAAAATTCTAACATATGCATGTTATAACATCGCTACAAAAATTAAATCTTTAATGTTTGGTGGGTCCTAGCCATGAAGGTTAAACCTGGCAGAACCAAGAATTTAGTTTGTCTGAGCACTTTCCATGGAAGTAGCAACAGAGCAGTGATGGAGTACGGAGGGAATGTGAGTGGTTTGCTACTATGTAAGTGGCATATCGGCTCCTAGATATGAAGGTTAGGTCTAGCGGAATCAAGGAATGTAATTTGTCCAAGCTACTTTCCATGGAAGTAGCAACAGAGCAGTGAGAGTCTCACCACATCCTGCTTGCGAGAGAGCAGTTGAAGAGGGGAAAAATAATTCTTCTTCAACAAGGACTTGGAGATGCTTTTAAACTCTATCAAGACTGGAAAGTGAGGACTTGGGAGCTCCCACCCAAATATGGCAACAGTACTCCATTTACAAAATAATATGAATCCTGTTTTGTTTTTTCTTTTTTCTCTTTAAAGAGGAAATCATATAATGCTATAACAAGTTAAATAAACACCTAGTTATATAATAATTTCTCTGTTATTTTAATTCACCAAGAAAGAGTTTTAAAATGGAATATGCTTGGTGGCCTGCTCAAGTTAAGTTTAGGGATGCACAGCAGGTTTTAGCAAAATGCCCCATGTGTCTACTGTTCTGTATTAAATGGTCATATCTGTATAGGTAAATTAGTAATCTATAGACTCTTCGATGTGTCATGTTCCTTTAGGATATAGGCAATCATGTCTCTGCACAATTTCCTGTTCTTTATAGCTCTTAATAATTTTTTTTGTTGCCACTCCTAAACCTTGTTTCACTATCCATTTACCCAAGCTTGTAAGGTAGTATATGTATTGTTTTCTTCTTGCCCTCTATCTGTCCTGTGAGTATCAAATTTTCCAAGTACTCTTTCCTCATTATGAGCCTTAGAAATTTCAGCTATTTCTTCCTGATTTTGGAGATTGTCCAGCATTCACTACTATATAGGAGGACTACAGCATTTATTTAGATCAATAAATATTTATTTTTCAGCATACCCTCCTTCCTTGTCAATACAATTAATCTGTTAATAAAATAGAATGTTCATAAATCAAGAATTATACAGTGAAAATTTCAGATCAAAATATATCTTTGTCAAGCTATGTACTTATTGATCTTTGCTTAAGTTAACTTAAGTCATATATATATAAAATGATAAATTTTATAGAAGTCAGTAAGTCTGTAGAATAAAGATGAAGAAACCATTTATCTTAAATAACAAATTTTTAATATAATCTCCTAGCTTGTCAGTGCCCAATCTAATACTTTTTCATCAATCATATAAGTCAAACCAGATCTAGACATTCCTATGGGTATCATGTATGATGTCCAACTTATTCAAAAATATCTAAACTATAAGCTATGTACAACCATTTTCTCAGATCAATGATTAAAAATGGCTGAGAATGAACTCTCTAGGTCTTAAATAACACTATTCTTCATTAGATCTCAAAGACTGGTGCTACAGAATCAAAGGCAAAGAACTTTACCAAATAACAAACTATATCCTTAGAAAACTTCCAACAACTAAAATGGATAGCACATATAACTCAAACAGAAAATGATAACATTATCACGATGTTAATATTTCCACATTACTTCAAACAAAAGGTTAGAAAATAAAGTCCCATTAATATTAGAAATAATGATGGACTTGAGAAGTTTATTTTCTAGAAAAATGTTTTAAGAGAACTGTTAAATTATTTTATGTCTATTATCCAGACAACACAAATTCTGTTCACTCCTGAATTACACTGACAAGAATTCATCAAGCAACTGAAAGTGTCCCCCATCTAGAGAAAAACAACTAGCTTAAATTGAATGATTTGGACTGAACCAGCAAGGGAGACAGGTTAATCCAACAAAGCATTAGTTTTTATAACCAGGAGGATGTAAGTTCAATCCAAATGTCGGGTAATAAAATTTGTCCATACAAGAACGATTTTATAAATTTCAAACGACAACAACACTGGCAAATGAATGCAAAATGTTTCCACACAAGGAAATTATATACATATATATCTGTGACTATATATATATATATATATATATCTGTGACTATATATATATATATATATATATATGTGACTATATATATATATATATATATATATATATATATATATATATATATATATCTGTGACTATATATATATATATATATATATTCAGACTATATATATATATATATATATATATATCTGTGACTATATATATATATATATATATATCTGTGACTATATATATATATATATATATCTGTGACTATATATATATATATATATATATCTGTGACTATATATATATATATATATATATTCAGACTATATATATATATATATATATATATATAATATCTGGCCACTCATATTCAAGGATACCCATCTACTAGGGTGGCTAACCAATCCCTGTTGCAGACACTCTCTCTGTGATTTATACTGCAACTATGAGCAGACCTTAGTTACAGTTTCTGGACGAGTGTGTGTTATCTAGAATGATTAACAATCTGAATGACATGAGCACACTCAAATCCTCAGTCACCTTAACTTTTAACTTTTTTCTAGCACAGCTATCGACAACCCCCAAAGGTTCCATCTACCCAATTTCACTCACAAGGCTTGTGTCAACCCGTAGTATGGTTTTCAGGCACTTTCCAAAGGTGGCACACACTGGGATTGTCCATCCTCCAGACCGATAGTATCAGGAAGGTCTCCTTCCTGACAAATTGACCGTGGTGAGATTCAAACTCGCCTCTAGTAGTCAGAAAAGCAAATGTTCTAACCACTCAGCCATGCTCTCATATATATATATATATATATATATATATATATATATATATATATATATATGTGTGTGTGTGTGTGTATATATATATATATATATATATATATATATATATACACACACACACACATACACACAAGTTTCATTAAAACAACTGACAAGTTACTGCAGTTAAGTTTTTATTTAATTTTTCATGTGTTTTGATAATTTTCTTCTTTTATGTATGTTTTATTTTCCAAACATGGTCAGCAGATTGTGGCCATGTTCATAATTGACATTATTAAGACTTGGCTTTTTCTTTTTTCAGCAATAATGCTTCCATTATTTTTAGCCATTTTTTACATGTGGATGAGGCTATTTGTATTATCAATGAGTATGTTGCAGATAGAGTTTATTAGGTCATGATAACTTTATCCTACCAATCTTTTCTAACTACTAATCTATCTATTTCAAACTATTAACAGTTAAAATATTTAAGTATCATAATCATATCTACTTCCATGTATCTATTCAAATAAGTCAAGCAATAATATTGATACATTTTATATTTATTTTCATCAATCTTTTGTTACTTTTAACATTTATTTGACTTCTCTGTGTTATAATCTCTTTCTGATCAATGGACAACATTGCCTCAAGAACATCGAACATGTTTATTTTCACCAGAGAAAATTTATCGGGCAGATAAAATGAATACAACACCCAATATAGTACTTTATTTTCAGTGTTGTAGATAATAAGAGAAGCACTCTACTATGGCTACCGATACTGAATACAAATATCCACTGCTGATATATTGTTAGATATTTGTTACAAAAGAAATATTTTACACCTGGAAATAATAAATGTCACACATATTTAACTGTTTTTTTTTGTTACTTTTAGATGTTTTTATCACTTTCAATGTTACATTTAGTGGATACTCATATTTGAGTAGACGTTCCATTTTATTTATTAAACAGTATATTTATTTATTTTCATCTACCAGCCTGAATGTTCAGGAAATCTGATTAAAGAAAAATTTGCACTCTCCAGCAAAGATTTTAACCTGTGTCCCTCAGAACAGAGGGAGCTACCATTAAGTCCAGCACACTTTAACCAACTTGGCCCCGAAGAGCAGTCACTCAGGCAAAGCCAAATTTTGTAAAATTTCTTTCATAACTGCACAGTTTTGTATCCAAACATAAATAAAAAGAATTTTTAGAATGCATTTTTTAATAATCTAAGAGATTTTTATCACTTTAAATGTTATTTTTAGTGGATATTTGCATTTGAGTGCAAATCTTTCTTTAATAAGATTAGATTTCTTGAACAATGAGGAGTATAGACCAAAATAAATATACTGTTTAATAAATAAACGGAACGTCTACTCAAATATGAGCATCCACTAAAAATAATTTTCAAAGTGATAAAATTCTGTTGGATTAATAAAAAAAATCTGTTCTAAAAATTCTCTTTTAGATGTATATACCTATACTTTATACATTACTTCCTGTCTGCTACTGTACAGTGGGGTACCCCAAAATAGCCAGAATTATATGACTTATCCTCAGTCACACCTTTGGAAAGAACCTGTATGCTATTCCAGACTTCTTCCGCCAACCCACTTGATTGTTGTTTATTTTTTAGTACTCTTTATACAAACAAGTTGCAAGTTTTGCAGAAAAATTTTTAAACTTTCAAATCTTTTATTAGAATTTCAAAATCTTCAATTAGGATTTGTTGCTATGACAAACAATTCATCTCTGATGTCTCATTAATCATCCAACAACAATCTTTATTAATTATGTGGTTAATTTTTAAGAGTTTTTTTTAACATTTTTCTGATTAAAGATCAACCAGATCATGGCTGGTATTCAAATAACCTTTCAGTATATTTGAATTTCAAATAATACTCAAACACTTGTATTTTACCTGAAGTTTCATTCTTAAAAGAAATTTCTCAAAGTATTCCAAAAGGTTTAGTAGCATTCTTCTCTAAAAGAAAGCAATGCTTCATGTACACACTTCATTCTTTTTTACTAGCCATCGCAAAAATTGCCAAATATTCTTGTAAACAAAAGAAAAAAAAACAGAAGTAATAAATCCGTTAATCATGACACAT
This sequence comes from Acanthosepion pharaonis, assembly GCA_903632075.3. NCBI lineage: Eukaryota > Metazoa > Mollusca > Cephalopoda > Sepiida > Sepiidae > Acanthosepion > Acanthosepion pharaonis. The sequence goes on along the minus strand of CAHIKZ030003761.1, from coordinate 186,409 downwards.
GATGGATTGACTAATAATTGTATTGACTTATAATATCTAACAGCCCAGTATGAAATAATATCTGGTTTGCTCAATACATTTGAATTCAAATTTTGTCTTTTTTATAAAAGATACAACTTATACATCTATCTATAACTAACTATCTATAGAAATCAAATGAAACATGCACCTCAAAGAAGTTAGGAAGCCAATGTATCAACTGATCAACAAAGTTAAAACTCTTTTTTTCTTTTATTCACAGTATTGCTTCAAAATGTGGGTGATCATCACTCGACACAACTTTGCTTTTTTTTATTGCTCTATGTAACTTCTGTTCCTTTACCATTAATCTTGACCTCTAAAGTTAATGTTGATCCCTAGTTCACAGTTACCTGGGGTGGTAGAACTTGTTACGGTCCCAACTATAGTGAACCCCCAACAAAAAAAAAAAATACTCTGAAAGTATAAAAATACATTTTATAGAAAAATTACCAACAATGCATATTTATAGGAAAATGACCAACAATACATTTTATAGGAAAATGACCAACAATACATTTTATAGAAAAATTACCAACAATGCATATTTATAGGAAAATGACCAACAATACATTTTATAGAAAAATTACCAACAATGCATATTTATAGGAAAATGACCAACAATACATTTTATAGTAGAATTACCAACAATATGTTTTATCTTTAATTGAAAGCATGCAATTGTGTTCAAAATATATTTAGTTGAAGTCATAAGATTGTGTTCAAAATATTTGCATTTTGGCATAACCCATAGAGGTGTTGATATACCACTGAACAAAATCAATCAACCAACCAAATCATCACTCTTTGTTCTTGCTCTGCCATTAATTAACTCAAAATCGTTAAATCATTCCTTCTCTTGATTCCCTTACAATATCCTGTGAGTTTTAAATTCTACAAGCCATCTTTCTTCATGATGTGTCCCAGAAATTTTAGCTCACTATATCTGATTGTAAGTATCTGTTTTCTTGTTGCTTTTGTTTCCCTAAAAACTTCTTCATTATTCATATGTTTTGTCTATAGCATTCCTAGCATTTGTTGGCAGAACATCTCTATTGCTTTACATCTATTCTTCATCTATGAAGAAGTTGTGCAGTATTTACTATCATGTAGGATATTATATAATGGTTCAACACTCTGATTTGTTTCTAAGTACATTTTTTTATCTCTTAATAGTTTGCTTAGTTTCTGAAAGGCATATTCTCCTATACTTTTGCATCTTTAGATTATTAGGCCAGGTTGATTTTGGAACTCTGGTATTGCACTCAATTCAAAAGTTTGGATTTGACATGATAAATAAGAAAAGAAGGTATTTTTTCTTAAATCATTACCTTTTTTTTTGAGGAAATGAGTTTGAAGATTAAGTTTATGTTCAAAATTGTGGCATTAGAATTAATTCCAATGATTAGTGAAAGCCTCATAAAAATGATAATTTTCTGAAGTTTTACAAATTTTATATGGACAAGATGCATGGCACAACAGCATTATTACTAAATCATTGTGCCATCAAATTAGACTTTCATTTATTTCAAAGGGAAATTTTACTGAATAATTTATCTATGTTAAGATGCAATTTGTTATACAGTGTGATAGTTTTAGTACAATTTTCAATAAACAATGTAAATTTGAAACATTTTGTCTTATATTTTATCCCCAGCAGTACTACGGCATTATATACACTTTTATCTATTTTTTGTTTTTATTAATTATGATCTAACAAATCTTATTCATTGAGTAGCTTTTTTGTAATCTTTGACAGTTTTTTTTATAGTTTTTACTTATCAAATACAGAAAAAAAATGCATATTTTGCTTGTGGTAATTAATTAAAATTCTGAGTTTAATGCAGTTGCCATTCAATATATCTAATATAAAAACGTCAACTTTATTTATATTTATTTTTGAAATAGCAAAATTTTGAAGTCAGTTTGTAAGCAAAAATCTGCAGAAATTAGGTATTGCTGTACATTTTTTCAGACAATCCTTAAAACTAAATGCTCAAAAATTGGGGAAAGTTATGAATCTAATTTCTGGTGTCAGTACTTATCACATCAAATCCCATCTTTCAGACTAAGTGCAATATTGATTTTTTAATAAAAGTGAAAAATCAACCTGCCCTATTTGATTACAGCTGATTGTAAGTAACTGTTTTATTGTAGTGCCTATATCCCTTAAAATTTCTTCATTACATGTTGTTTCCATAGTAAGAAAAGTTAAGGATGCTAAGTCAAAATTATTTATGAAATATTCGGTATAAGTCTATCTCAGCCATATTTCCTCCAGTCCATATCCAGAATTCTTGCTGTACTTGAAAGGCATGGGTACAAGACAGTTTTTACTTGCCACAGAACAGAGCAACTATAACATCAGTTTCGATGCAAAATCAATAAAATGAATTCTTGACAATCTTTAAATAATTCTTCCATAATTAATCTGAGGCATTTTAGATAATATTTCATTGTGCACAAATTTAGAAAAGAGCCATACTAAAGGATATGAATAAAAGTTGAATTATAAAAAAAAAGACTATCAGAGATTCTGAATAGAGGGAATGTATTTGCTACTGAATGAAAACATTAGATTATGGCACAAAAAAAAATCCGTGTTATAGGGGATATCGTTATTTATTAATAAAAGAGAATATCACTTAAAGCTTATTCAAAGAATGATACTTTTTATTTCATACATTTTTCTTTACTTCTACATGCATGAAGAAACAATATTTTTATATATCTGTGCATGTGTGTATGTATATATATATATATATATATATAATTATTTTTATAAAAAAATTTATAACATAAGTATGTTATAAAATCACTACAAAAATAGCCATTTTGTTTCAACACACTCTGTGTCTTATCAAGTGATGGTGTTGAAAAGAAAATAAATGGTTTTAAAAGTTTCAGATGAATTAACGATCCTACACTAGGGGGAGCTGCTCTACTTTGTATTGAGCACTCTTTTAAGAATAGTAATTGTTGGTTATTGGAATTCATTCCGTGTATACCAATTATATACTTTGATATATATATATATATATATATATATATATATATTTAGTGTGTTGGCTATTTCTATAATTAATGTATAAGATTTCTTATGAGAATATTTTACAATACATGAAATAATGGTGGTGGAAATGTACTTGCACAAAATAACAGAAACCAATTGATTTGCAATGCAAGGTAACATTTACTTAACAAAATTAACAAAAGGAAAGTAAGAGTTTCTTTTCCTAGAAGAAAACTGTACACACGATGAAAATGTTAATGAATGTATTTCAGTTTTACTTGTGTAGGTGATTTTGTTTGTATGTGAAGCATTCACTGCCCTTTCTACTTCAGTGTAAAAAGTTAATGGCACATACATTGAAAGAAAGAAAAACAGAGAGAAAGAATTTCTTTAAGGGTTTCTATTTTTTTATAACTTCAGGGCTGCTGCTGCTACTATGTTTCTTAAGGCACTATATAGTTATTTTCCAAGTGCAGCTTAGATGTGGCACAAGGCTGAAAGTATGGGAGAGTCTATCATATATTATGAAATGGACTCAGTCTGACAATTGTTTTAATCTATTTTCTGTTCATATGTTATTTTATAGATACAAATATTTAAGTAAATGTTCTGTTTATAATAAATTCAGCTCAGTAAATGTAGTTAATACTGTTTATTATAAACAGAGCATTTACTTAAATATTTGTATCTATAAAATAACATATAGACAGAAAATATATATGTGGAGAGGGAGACTAAGATTAGCTTAATTTGTTGCAGTGCCATAGTAATGGCGGATACAGTGAGAAACTGATTACTCTCACAAATTTCTCATGAGGAATTTACTAACTAGTAGAAATCAGTATCTGTCTATATTTCCAAGATGAGGTTTTATGTACACTATTTACTTTATTTGGGCTTCTGTCCTCATCTTTGTTACCATATTTATCACAATGTTTTCTTAAAGACACATGGCACAGTGGATAAAGGCATTGGTTAGATCCAGTGACAGGACCCAGAGAGTTGGGAGTTCAATACCTGGTTAAGGCAGTGGAGAACTTGGAGAGGTGAATTAACAGGAGATAACCAATAACTGACATCCATTAGACATGGCACGTGGAACTAGAATAGTCTACCCCAGTGAACGAAATAAAGGGTTCAGTTCAACATTCCAACCACCTGAAGAAGGCCGGAGCGTACAACTGGCAAAACATTGTGATAAATATGGTAACAAAGATGAGGACAATAGTCTGAATAATGTAAATAGTGTAGTAGAAATCAAAATAGCTTTTTACTCAGTTGATTCTGGCTATGTAGAGGTGAGTTCAGTAATATCTGAACTCACTGCACTAACCATTGGATCTAAAAGATGAGCCTACTAACACTTAGATTCTGTCTTGTCTCCTTAAACTCTTTCTGTAGAAGACAACATGGAAGACTGTAACCATTGTTAGAATTATACATAGACATAGAAGACAACAGCATTATTGGTATCCACAATTTTAATCTTTTCTCTTTGGATTTTCTCAAATCAGAATGAATAAAATCACCTTCAGCATGAACATGAACCTATATTTTATAGCTTCACCAATAATTTTATTTTTTATTGTCCTAAAAGCCATTTTGAAAAATCAATGAGACAGATGCAAAATGGGGGGAAAAAAAAACGAAAAAAAAATTAACCCACTCAGAAGACAGCAAAATTCTCTAAAACAAACTCCATTATTGTTTTTCCAGTCTCTTACTTGTAAAATCCAAAATATTCATCCCTCAGAAAATATATATCCCTCAGAAAAGAAAAACAGGGAAAAATAAGCCCTTTTAAGCTTTGAATAGGACCTTGTTGGTTGCTGTTTTGAAATGGTTGTAGAATTTCATTGCCACCAAAAAGCCATGTTATATGCCTTCCAGAGAATATAGGTAGTGATTTCACATCTGGCAACATCAGTACACATTCAAATCCTTATAAAAGGATAGGTTTTGATATGCAAAGTCTTACAGTGGGAAAATCTCCTTTGTGTAGGAAATATTTCCTTACTCAGTAATCTCCCTTTTAAACCTGACCTTGTGCAAGATTTAACTAATGCATGGAAATATGTGACAAGGGCAATATTAGAAGGAAGCAAAATAAATATCCTTTTTGATGAAGAGAAAATATTACGTTGTTCAGAAAGTCCTATCACATTCTCAAGAAAATAAAGACGTATAAAAATGCAATTAAGTTAAATATTATTAATCAGTAGCAATCAATGGTATTGATGATTGCAGTTGCAAAACCTTGTATTTCCTGCTGAAAATAATTAAGTGTTATTTGATTAAGGTAAGACTTGAATGGTTACCTTCCTTGTTTCTTAGTATTGATGTTCAAGCATTATGAAGGTGCTCTGATGAATAAGACAAATAATAATCCAATGTTTGATGAGAATGAAGGATTAGATTAAACTGTCTGGATTTCTGGGATAAAGGGTTATCATTGCTTATTTTATAGTCAGACAAATATCTTCATCTTTGTCATAATGTTTTCATTATGAAGTGTGATTTCCTTTGTATTTTATCAGTCCAGCAGTAGTCATTTATCTTGCATACTGAGAGGTGGTCTAGCCCTACTACCTGTGCATTTATATAGTATGTAGTCATTTATATATCACTACAGTTTCGGTTCTTGTGCTCTCTGAACTACATCAGGTCTTTGTGAATCCAGGTAACCTTCAGAGAATTTAAAAGTCAACACTTTATTTAATCTTTGGGAATAGAATATTCTTGTTCCACTGTCCTTATATAGAAATATCACATCTTGTTTTTTTGTTTTTTTTTTAGTATTAGCCCAGTATCTACTGAGTCTAAGTCTTTACTTACTACCCAACCCAGAGATTGAACTCATAATTACCATGCCACCAAATTCATGAACCGATGCTTTAATCCTCTAGGCCATTGTCCAATGGATTAAAGTATTGGTTCATGAATTGTGTGGCATGGTAAACGTGAGTTCAATCTCTGGGATGGGAAATTGAGATTCAGGTTCAACAGAAATAGAGTTGGCAGTGACTGAACAGTACTAAAAAAGAACAAGATGAAATATTCCTAGACATGGACAGTGCAACAATCTCTTATAATAAAAATATATACATACATACATACATACATATATATATATATATATATATATATATATATATATATATATATATATATAATAAAATGTAGTTTTAAGGTTTGCTATGTTTATGGATTAAAGTGCTCAATATCAGGGATAGAGTTTATGTAAATATAAAAGTGGACATTGAAGTCAACACATCCAGAGGCGGCAGTCTGTTTCATGCTTAATTGCAATACAAATGTAGGCATAGACAGATATAAATGTTCTTATCTCTGTTACTTAAAACTCTTCTCCCATAAATATATCAAATATTAAACAATATATCTTTGTGTTATGCAGTTGTTGAGTGTGGGGGAGAGAAAAATCACATAGAGTGTGAAACATTAATGATTGTACTTATTCATATCGAATAAATCTACAAAAATGCTTCAGTTCAATTGATAGAAAACACTTTCTCACAAGAAAGAAGCAGATCAAAGTTGCAATATATATTCCTAAAATTCTTTGTACATAAAGTTATAGCTTCTGATGATGTTTTTTGTGAAATTTGTTTCTCTACATTCCATTTGCAAGGAATTTCTCAGTATATCAATCAATAATTAATTTTATTTTGTGTAAATCAGTAATCAATAATATTTGATAATGCATAATTTTCTCTGTAAAAACACCTCCACTCAATGGATATCAAACAAGATGGCTTTCAAAGAGATATATTAACCATGCCCAGCCAGCCAATTAAATCATTTCATGCTTACAAGATTTTCTGTTTGTTTTTATTTCTATCTAATTCTCTTTTCTTTGTTTCTTTCTCTTTTAATTAATAAAATATATGAAATAAGTAAAATATACCAAATTCATCTCTGTCTGCACAAATATGTGTATGTACACACATAAACATAAAAATGGACTCTTAGGTCAACACCCAGTAGCAATAGTCTGTTTCATGGTTAAACACAATCTTCAGTCTAAAACACCTACACTCACTGTAGATCAAACAAGATGGCTTCCAAAGCTGGCCTGAAAATTGCGTTTAAGCTTGAAAGTGACTATATCCTCTGGGTGTTGACCTTAGTATCCACCATTATATTTGCATATGTGCTATCCTTGATATTGAGCACTTTCCCATAAATATAGCATACCTTAAAACTATATTTTTATCATATACATAGACACACACACGTTTCATTAAAGAAGGCAGACAAGGTGCTACAATTAAGCTTCTTATTTAATTTTTCTTATGTTCAAACAAGTGTTTTCTTTTCTGAACACAGTGTGTGTAGAAACTGCCCAAATATTCTATGATTCTGAGCACTTTTGGCTAAACTTTTAGCCATTATCAAGTATGATTGTATTTTTGCTTTTTAATTGAGTGTATTGGTTGTGCATATGTTTTAGACTTAGAGGGATGATTTATTTTCTGAACACAGCACATTGTGGCTGTGTTTGTAGTTAATATTATTAAGTGTTGACTTTTTCTTGTTTGAACACAAGAAAAATTAACTAAAAAACTTAATCATAGTACCTTGTCTGTTCTCTTTAATGAAACATATATAAATGAAGGATTGATGCTTAAATACATAATATATATATATATATATATATATATATATATATATATATAAAAATGTAAAACAATGAAAAGAATATAAATTCAAACATTCATAATATTAATTTAAAAAAGGGCTCAATACAAGAGTAGAGTAATAAATATTTATTATAAGCAGTTACACTAGAACACCCAATGTAACTGTTTATAATAAATATCTATCTATCTATATATATATATATATATATATAAATATAAATATATATATATATATATATATATATATATATATATATATATATATATATATATATATATGTGTGTGTGTGTTAATCCAACATTTTTATTACTTCAAACATTATTAGAGTTGATACTTGTAATTGAAAAATCTCTGGAATGAATTGAACCTGCATCACACTCTGTTAAAACAAAATAAATGGAGCATCTACTCAAATATAGGTATCCACTAAAAATAATGTTTAAAGTGATAAAAATGATATTTTGCATAACACTCACATACTACCCATAAAAAAGGCTAAAGCAATTATAGTATCTGTGCCCTCACCGATATTCCTGACTGCAATCAGTGTCGTATCTGTGCACTTTGCTGAGGTTTAAAGGATGGTTTATACATAGACATTTCATGGAGAGTCATGGAAAATTTAGTAAGTTTTTATTCAGTTTTTCTAATGTCTTTACAGTAAAAGCTGTCTTATATAAAATGGTTTAAGTGAAATCTTAATTTTAACATATTTGAGAATAGAAAGAACTTGTTGATAGTCTAAAAAATACATCCAACATGGGATTACTACTCCCATCCAGCATGGCTTAGAAATGCTACTACATTTTCATACTACAATTTAGAACAGAAACACAGAAAAACATACTAAAAATGAACCCCTTGAATTTGCCAAAAGCACTTGAGACAATGGGAGGCATGCTGGAGGTGATGGAAAGCAGCTTGGATTGGGCCGAGTTCAAATTCCAGTTGGATCCATTACATTCACTTACATGATAATACCCTTGAGAAAAACAAGAATCCTCTTCTTCTCCCACTAGCTCTGAGTAAATAGCAGGACAGACTGTTCTTTGGTTGGCAACCATTCTAGGAGAAGGAAAAAATCTGAATTCAAAACCAGCCTGGAAAGGGTTGGGCTCCATTAGGCTATCTTGCCCAAGAAACACCATTTCTACTGCAGTTGCTGTACATGTCACAGGATAAAAAAAAATGGCACAATAGTCACTATGCTATCATAAAAGAAAATCTGTAAGAACATTAGAAAAACTGAATAAAAAAAAATGCTTCTGTCACATTCAAAAATTCAATGAAACATGTATAAAAGAAAGTTTGCAACCCAAATATACAACCGTCTTAGGTATGATGATAAACTACATCCACATCCTGAGTAAGACGATAAACTACGTCCAACAGCAGGGCCTCTGATCAGCAGGTTTTGAGAAGCATGGAACAACCTTTTAATTGCTGGTGTCCCCAGGACATTTTTTTTATTTATTATAAAAATCTTTTATACTTTCAATGGGGGTTCACTATTTGCCTATAGCAGGTACCCTAACAGATGCTACCACCTTGGGTCAGGGTGAACCTGGGAACAGCAACAATTAAGTGTTGGTTCCATGCTTCTCAAAACCTTCAATCTCCTGGTCAAAGACCTTACTGCCAGATGTAGTTTATCCTCATACCAAGGACTCACACACAGTAAGAAAAAGGAAAAGGCAACTGAAACAACTTCAGCAAATGCTTTTATGACAATATGTCAACAGTATATCAAGTTTAAACAAACTTAGTTTAACTGTGTTTATTAATTTAGTCAGCATTTGAAATTATCGGCAAGTATAAGAAATGGAGGCATGGTGGAGTAATGGATAACAGCTCAGATTGAGGAATCGGAGAGCCGAGTTCAAATTCCAGTCAAATCCATTACATCCATTTAGGTTTTGGGAAAGACATGAATCTTCTTCTTCTGCCTCCAGCTATGGGTAAATAGCAAGACAGAGTGGGTTCTTTAGCCTTGGATGGCAACTGGTCTACTGCAGAAAGAAATGGCAACCTACTGTGGGAAAAAATCTGCCTTGTCAGTCATGTATCGAAAGATACATGATCGCCTAAGCATGTATCATGCATGGCACATAACTGACTGACTGATAAGAAAAGAATGCTTGATGAATTTAATGCCCACAAGACAAAGGCCAGAGAAACAGAAGTAAACAAGAAGTAATCTACTCAACAAATTTGAGAAAATGGATGTAGGAACAAGAACCAGCCAAAGAGGGATTACATAATGATCAAATATTGCTGATACCAACAACGGACAGGAGGCTGTGGAGGACAGTGATTGGTTTTAAAGAGGGATATAAATAGCAGTTAAACGAATAGCAATTTATCAGTATTGTAAAGTTCAACTCCTCTTTTACTTTTGACTCTTGCTACCCACTTTCTTTATAATCATCCTCCGGCATCTCTTATTTTTCATCGCTTTTATTTTCTTCCCAACCCTTTCTGGCTCATTATTAACTATCACTCAAACACAAAAAATCCATTTAGATTTGAGGTCCGATAAAAAAAAAAAAAAGAAAAATGTTATATAACAATGCTTTTGGTTTATATAAATGATATAATTCTTTGTGTTTCCTGTCCTTTGGGACATAGATAAAATCTTAGGTCCCTATAATCGGCCCTAACAAATATTTGAACCTGGTTCTACGTGAATCAGGCCAGACAACAAATTGCAAATCAATGAAGCAAGTTAAGACTCTAATCCTCTTCAAAGCCATTAATAGCCAGAATTGTTTCTTCTGACGCCAGTGCTTGGAAAAATAATTCTTCTGATGTTGTTTTTGTAATTGTATCTTTATTATGCATTCAGTTCCAAAACAATTTTTGTCTTTCTCTTATTGGATATTGTTTGTTTATTTTGTTTCTATTTCTTTTGTAGGTAAGAGCTTATCAGACCTCCACAGGCTGACCTGGACTTCACCCTTGGTAAGCTCTGAAACTTGACAAAATGTCTCCTATATATATATATATATATGTAGTGGTATCAGAAAGTGGTATCCGTGAACTGTATGTTTGATTGTACCATATTTCAATGAGAATGAGCATGTGCCTAATACATATTGGTGTTCATCCTACTGACTCAGTCTGCAAAGAGATGTGAGATTTTCAAGCAGTGTGGAGAAAAGTAAATTAGATTTTAAAATTTGGTGTTTTTTTGCTAAATCAGATATTAAATTTTAAAGATTCCTCATTCGATATTTTTTCTCATAAAATAGATATTTTTTTAAAAAGATATATTATCCTAATATAAACTTTTTTCTTATTTTAAATCCACATTGTTTTTTTTCTAATTTTTCTATAGTCGTATTTTCTGGAATGTGACCTATAGACGTCTTTTCACATATAAGACTTATATAAAAGTTTTGGAAGCTAATATTTTCTGATTTGTTTTGAAAATTAATAATAATAAAATTAAATGATTTTAGAAATGATACAACTCATTGTCAGAGACAAAAATCAAGTCTCAGTTTCTGCTAAAATTGGCAGGGAGCTAAAAAATTCCCCAATCCTTCTGCAGATTTTGGTTGATTTTATAATGTTGCATTGGAACAAACCTGCTATCTTTATGATGGCTAACAAATTCAAGCAATGCACCTCATTAAAATTTATATTACAGTTGAAATAGATAGATGTGACTGTAAGTTCTATGCTAACAATTTATTCTGTAACACTTCTTATTCATAGAACTCACTTCTGCCTTCCCAGTTAACTTTGATCTTCAAAAATTTAAATACAATGTCAATCCTAATCTGTCTTCTTAATTCCTATTCATTCTTGTTCTCACTTACTCAGTAACCCTTTGCATTTCAGTGGCTTTATTGTTTTGCTTGGGGTGAAATGATTAAAAAAAAGCACAACCAAAACTCTTAAAATGCTTCATATGGCTTTTAAGGAATATTCCTTTGTATTTTTCAATGGCACATGCATTTCAAAGCCAGTCAAGCACCATCTCAGAATGATGAGCATTCAGAATGACCAATCACTAACAAAATGCCAGAAAATGTGAGATAAATATCTGTGAACGTATCCCTGATGACCATTGCTAGACAATCCATCTCAACTTTCTGACATGAGATATATTATTTACTGGAGTAATGGTTTCTTTGTTTTTTGTTTTTTTTAAAGGACTTTTTGATGCCACCTCATATATATATATGTAAGATAAGGGGACACACTGCAATATATTCAGTATTAGGTTAGTAAAGTGTTTGCTATTGGGAATTTTACCAATTTTGTCCCAAGTTTTTATGAATGTCCATTATGTGAATCCTTATATTCCAGAATCTGGAATCCAAAAGGAAATTGTCACTTTTTTGCTTTTTCCTTTACAGCAAATCATTAGCTTCAATCATAAGTAATTTTAATTTCAGGGAACCACTTGTAATGATGAATATATAGGAAATTTTGTCATTCAGGTTTTTTTATATTAAAAATCCAAACATCCAAATTCCATACAATAATAAAAGTAAAGAAAATATGTGTATGCCTGTTAAATAAATCATTTGTATTTACAAACAAATGAACATGAATTCAAAAGGGTCAAAAAAGAGTAAAAAAAAAGTTTCTAGTTGAAGTCTTTGGTGCACAGAAAAAGCTTTAGTTTGGAAAAGACTTTTATCCTCAGCAAAGATTCACTCTCTCTGGTATGTTGTTGGAGATGATTTGTTTGAAGTCACTGACACATGTTTTTTCAGCACACACTAGTGGGTGCAGGAAAAAGCTATGTAACTATGTCTTCTCTTGTGTTTAAATAGCTTAGAGGCAGTTGCATTTGCTCCTGAAAGTTGAAATCTGTTGGTTTTAGAATAAATTTTTCCTGAAAGTAAGCTTGAGAAAAATAGGGTTTTCAGTTTTCTCTGATTGGTCAAATATTTCATATGATAATGTTAATTTATAACCAATAAACACTTTGATTAAAATGGTGTGTGTTGTATTGTGGAATCTTTTTGTCATGTTTGTAAATATTGTCTGTTATTGGGTAAAAAATAATGTCTCAGCATGATTTAATATTGTATGTGTTATAACAACATCAATAATGATCATGATGATGATTGTAAGCACATTCGGTTCCAATAGGGAATGCTAGGATTAAGACAGATCCAGCAGGCAGTTTAAATAAATGAGTTGTTAAGTTTACCCCATGTCGTGTCATCATTGTATTTCTTCGACTTTTCAACAGCCAGTCTCAATATATCTTTCCACCCTAAATCCAGTGGAGCATGATGTCCCAGAGGGATTTTCTAAAAGAAGAAAATTATTTTCTGGAAGAAAAGGACCCAATTCAAAAAGAAAAAAAATGTTCAAATTAATTATACCAGAGTCATTTGATTTTACAAACCTGGGAAATTGTTACAGAAATTTCAACATTTTTCTGAAGATAACAATTAATACATTGCATGGGAAGTGAAGCCGAAAATATATTCTGGACATTTTCTTTCTCATGACAAGAAGACACAAATGTGTACAACTCGGTTTTAGAAAAATTCAATGTCTACTTCATGCCTGAAAGAAATATAATTCTTGAAAGAGCAAAATTTTATCTTTGAGGTCAATTACCAGAACCAGTGGAAAACTTTATTCACACATTACACAAATTGGCAGAATTATATAGGTTTCCAAAAAGAAAACGACCAAATTAGTGACCGTCTTGTGATAGGACTACAGAATAAAGACCTATCCAAAAGATTACAATTAATTCCTGATTTGAAACTCGATAAAGTTACAGAGATGGCCAGGAGCAGTCAGTAAATAAAAGCTCAAATGGAAGAAAAGGGAAAAATGTAGAAAAACTAAAGACACAGAGGAACCTATAAAATGCAAATTTAATAAAGGAAATAGATTACCTTAGGAAAGGGGATTTTATAAAAATATCAATAATGATGCTGATGATGATATTTAAGCACTTTTGGTCTCACTAGGGAATGCTGGGAAGAAGATGGATCCAGCAGGCATGAGTTGTTATGTTTACTATGTGTCATGTCATCTTTGTGTTGCTTCGATTTTACAGCAGCCAGTCTCATATAATATATCTTTCCTTCTAAGCCCAGTGGAACGGTATGTATGTGAGTATACAACTGTGTTGAAAATAGGGTTTATTTCCTATAAATGTGTCATTCTATCTACAACCATACATGGCAGTTAAAAATAAATTTGGAGTACACTGACATGTCTTTGCATGTATAAGTGAAATCCCCAAAATCAATTATGAAAATATGGTTTTATCTATTTCATTAATGTTATTTTAATACACAGTTTTATTTTATCCTATTAATTTTTATTTTAGAATACTTATTTATTTTACCACTTTTTTATCTCATTTAATTAATTATATTTTAAAGGTGAGCAAGTAGAATAATAATTTTAAGATATTAAAAATAATCATTTATTTTTTATACATAAATTAAGATTTTTCAAAAATAAGTATTATTGGAAATTAATTTTTTAGTTTATATCTTTTTCATAGAACCAAAGTTTATAATATTTTTTTTTTCAATGCAATGTATATTTTCTACATCTTCAAATTGATGAATTTTCCTATTATGATACGTGATAATTCAAATTCCAGCTAAACATCTTGGATTCACTTTTGTACAAATGGACGCCGGAAAGTTATAAAACCATCTCTTTGCTAGGGTGAAATAGCAGGGAAAACTGAAATCTATAGACTTGATTGGCACTGATTTGAGGAGAGGGAAAAGTGTTTCTTTGGTGGCATATCAATTATCAAATCCTTCTGGGTCATTTAATGCCAAAATTTAATTTTCTTGGGGGCATTAGTAATTTTCTTTACAAAAATGTATTGGTGGAAATTTTTTTTTTTTCAAAAATTTATTGCTGGTAATTATTTTACTATGAAAATGTATTGTTGGTATTTTCACTATAAAAATGTATTTTTATACTTTCATAGTATTTGACCCCAGTTTTATCTTCATACCCATAACAAGAGGGAAAAAGTCTGGAAATGTCAAAAGGAAACCACTCCATTATCTTTCCTAAAACTGCATTTCAATTTTTAGTTAATAAAGAAATGGGATCTATGGAGTTATGATTGCCTCTGTCCTGAAAGGACATGGCATTTTAAAAAAATATGACTTTTGATTATATTATTGAGCCCTCTTAATACTTACGCTGAATTCACCACTTTTAGTAGGTGTTCTACTCACTTAACATAACCCAGATATACAAACATGAAAAGAGGAGTTCTGGGTATGATGATAAACTACATCAGGCAGCAAGCCCTCTGATCAGGAGATTGAAGGTTTTGAGGAGTGTGGAACCAGCTTTTGATTGCTGTCATTTCTTGGTCCACCCTAACCCAGAGTTGTTGCACATGTTAGGGTCCCAGCTATGGGCAAAGAGTGAACCCCCAAACAAAAACAAAGTACTATGAAAGAATATTTTTGTGGTAAAAATACCAGCAATGTATTTTTGTATAAGAAATTACCGCCAATACATATCTATACTAAGTTACCATAAATACATATTTATAGTAAAATTACCAACATTAGAATACATATAGAAAATGGTCATTTTATCTGTAGTTGAAAGCACGCAATTGTGCTCAAAATATATTTAGTTGAAGCCATAAAATTGTGCTCAAAATATTTAAATTTTGGCATTAAAGAGACCATAGAGGGTAAGATGCAGTTAAAAAAAAATTCAACCAACCATCTGAAAAGAGGCTGCTTTTGTTTGAATTCTTAGATATTTATCTGCCAGGCTCTCACAGGATGTAGGCGATCATAACTCTCCACAACTTCCTGTCCTTCATAACTCTTAATAAATTTTGTATTTCTGTTATTTCTCCTAAACCTTGTCTCACCATCCATTTACTCAAGGTTACTAAGTATGTTATGCATTGTTTTCCTCTGTTCCTCTAGCCTTCAATCTGTCCTGTGAGTATTAAATTTTCCAAGCCCTCCTTTCTCATTATGTGCTCTAGAAATTTCAACTGTCTCTTCCTGATGTTAGATATAAGTTTCCTTTTTGTTTCAATTTTATTTAAAACGTTTTTTGTTGCTAACATATTTGATCTATGGTATCCTCAGCATCCTTCTGTAGAATCAGATTTCTGTTGTTTGAGCTAACAGAACAGTACCACTTCAAAGTTTTACTTGACAAAGTCCAGAGATGAATTTTACTAAGATTCTGTGAAGAAAAAATCATTGAAAAAATGAAATCACAAAATAATAACTTTACTTTTGCACCCTCATTTATTCATTACCCAGAATGCATTGTAATACATCTTTATCCTCTGTCTGCTTTCTATTCTGTTGACCTGTGACCTCAAGTAGCAATATTCAGAAGTACAAATTTTATCTGATTTGTTTTCCAGCCTTCCATCTTATCCATCAAGTTGTCCAAAAGGAATTAAAAAAAAATAAGAGCTAAGAGCTTTCTCTTCAGTATCTTTACAAGTTGTCAGCTTAATGTTAACATAGGTGCTACCAGTCATGACAGCAACATCCGTTTACTGATGCAAGAGCTGCCACCAGTAGCTTCCTCTACTCCTCCTCCTCTTGGTGCTGATGTTGTGGCAACTGTCACTAAATAAAGAATGGCTTTGATTTCTTGTTGTTCATTGATTGTCTGGAATTCTCACAATCACTTCCTGTCCATCCCAAATGGACCTGAGGGTCATCAAAGAGAATACAAAGAGAAAAGACACATTACCAACAAA